>JAULBU010050982.1:0-12829 GCA_032358235.1 Odonthalia washingtoniensis | reverse complement strand
TGTTGGGTGATGGTGGTGGGCACAATGGCGACAGACTGCCGGTATAACTTTTTGTGTCAGCAGGGGTTGTGGCGGGGGGCGCCCCGCCTCCGGGTGTTGCGATAATCCTTGCAAGGGGACGAGACGGGTGTGTTGGGGAGTTCATTTTCGCATTCGGCGAGTAAAAGAATTGCACAATAAACAGGGGGAAAATAAAGAAGAAAAAAGTCGGTGGCGGAGGATGAGGGGACTCACAAAATTATTTTTTAATTCCAGCATGCTGTGAACAGCATGCTCCATCCATATGCACAAAAAGAGGCCAAATTTGGGTACAAAATTACCCTTTCCACTTCGTTATTTCCTTCCGAATAACCACTCTTGAGTTCATTATTTCTATGATTCGTGGGTATTTCCGCCACTTGGCTTCTGCCGGTTCCAGAAATAAACATTAATCTACCATATTTAACCATGCCAGAGACCTCTATTTTCTAGAATGTTGTTATGCAAAATAAAAATTGTGACTGAAAGTCGCAATAATAATACCTCCTCATATTATGAGGTATGCATGAGGCGAGTTAGACCGTTACCAACGAATTTTTCGGCCCGTTACCAATGAAGTTTCTTTAACCCTTTAAGGAAGGGGAGTTTACTAGATTATAATCTAATTAATTTCGGTGAATACACAGACGTTATTGGCAGAGTTGGTGAGTGTATGCTGATTGTAGGAAACCCAATCAAATTGTAACGAATGAGAGAGTCTAAAAAGTTACTGTATTCTTAACTAGATTATAATCTAGTTAAGAAATGGCATGATTTCAGTGGCTAAAAACGTCTATTTTTATCGCTAAGCCAATGAAAATGTAGTATAAAGAAATTAAAACATCAAATTGGAGATCTCAAAATGGTTTACAAATCAATGCAATTAGGGAACAGAGGTTCCCTTACCAATTCTTTCTGGTTCAGGCAGTAAAAAAGTCTGAAATATATGTAGTGTGGTAACATTAGGGTGTGGGGAAAAATTACAAATGGCCGTAATTCCCGTCGCCTGTTTGGACGAAATTTCAATGCATTCCGACGGCTGAAGAATAACACATTAGTATCGAACAAGGATCTCCTGTAACAGGCAAGGAGTTCTTTTCACTCTACTTAGAAAAAAAGGTACAGAAATACGTCAAAAGGACTATATCTGGACAAAGGCGCTGATATCAACTGATGCTGTGATTTCTATATGCATCTCAAAATTAAAACGAGGATTAACTACTGTAAAAAATGACCTGACCTATACGGTATATCAGACAGTGGGGATGATGAGTGCAATTATGAGGAAGCCGGTACATGGACAGGGAATGTTGAGGATGAAGAGGAGGGAGAATCATTTGATATCGCCGAACTTGCTGTGATAACTTCGGTTATTGAGGTTTTTTATTTCGTGTGTTAGAGGGGTAATGGTGACAAAGGAGGGTTGATTTTTTTCCTGCATTTATTATTTATAATCTTAAGCAAAATGAATTATGTAATTCTGGCAGAATGCTGGCAGTAATTCTGTACCACTGGTCTTAACGGCAAATATTAGCAATTTGCGAAATTGGCAATGTGGAACAGTGGGAAGAATTACTGCGCCGGATGGAAAGGTCGTGAGTTCGAATATCACCAGGTTCTGATTTAAATTACTAATCATTCTTCAAATTACCAGCTTGGAAGACTTACAAACCGTTTTTACTCAACACACGGCTTAATGTGATTGGCCAGGATTGATGGCATTGTTTTTTGCCGGGAATTGGCACACTTGCACCGAATGAACGCACAGAACCCAGTTTTTCTGTACAGTAAATTCAACGCTGGGTCGCCAAGACAAGACTATATATCCTACAGAATAAAGCAGTACATGATGTATATAAGAATAGTAATAAAATAGGGCTTTTCCACATGTACATGCATCGGGCATTTTTTAAATGAATAAGACAATGGATGAATGGAAACTTGAGCAGAAAATGTATGTCATCTGAGTCTAATTCTATTTCTTCAGAAGAAATATATGGATATGCGGGACTGGAAATTGCTAGTGCTATTACGAAATTGAATGACCTTAAAGATTATTGGTCATCCAAGATGTTTTACGGCCAAGACGATTTCCTACGTATCATTAGCAGGGATAGATTTCTGAAAATTTGAGCACTTATCCAACTATATCCCTGTTACCAACATGATTGTACCGAAAAACACAACCTCGTTCCCGGGACCGCTGAGCCAATCAAAACTTGCCACATGTCGGGCCACAAAGGCCACAAAAAGCAGCATCGCCACAAAGGGAGATACCGGCTCTACTCTGCACGACACGGGCCTCGTTCCTAGGTTCACCCGCCCGGGATTGAACTGGCAACCACTCGTCTAGCAAAGGGTCTCTCGACCAATAAGCCACGATGGTGATTGTTGGTTGTGTCTGCTTTGGCATTCTTTTAAAACACAACGAATTACAGCTTGACAGTACAGTTCATGCATCGCCGGCCATTTCGTATACACATGCGAAACACAGCGGCTTACCGAATTAACCTTGGGGTTTTCCCTCCCCATCATCGATCGCTTTACCTAAGCACCGTTTTATAGAATCCTTCTAAAAACGACGCCTTCACCGTACCAACAAATCACCCTCTGATTTGTTGTAATGATGAAGTTGTCACCGATCCTCTCTGGTATTCACGAGCCATCGTTCACGACTTCTTAACAACTTGTACATCAGTTTCAGTTCCTAAAAGTTTTAGAGCGCTAGATGAAAACACTGTTAGATGCAAAGAACGTTCAAGTTTACGTTCATATATGAAATCAAAGCCCGTAAAATTTGGGATTCTATTCGATTTAGTATTTGGATGGAACGTGCCATATATTCATTCTATGTGGGAAAACAATTCCGGGAACCGAACCGGAACTTATCCTGCAATAGCATATTTAACTTTATCTAGAGAATTTCGAAATGTATAGAAACAGAAACTGGACACAAATCTTGTAAAAAAGACAGTGCATTAGCTCTTTTGTGCCTGCAGATAGCACATCAAACCAAAGTACATCCGATGAGTTGTGGTCGGTTATACGTAGCGGAAAATTTCAACACGAGGCATCTTCTGTTACAAGCGGATGGGGAGACAAAGACGCTTGGAGCTGTAAGGATGAACAATGTTGACGGAATTAACTGTCCTGAATTAAAAAAGGCAATATAAACTATACAAATAGCTGAAAGAGGTTCGTGGCTATTAATACATGTACTAAAAAATCCGGTGAATTCTGCATTGCAACAGGTAAGTGCTATGAACTGTGGCTACATCGTTTTTAAATAGAAGAAAGTAGTCACATTTTATAGTAATGATTCAGGAGAAACCACTCGACAGGATGCAGAGGGAAAGTCCTAACATACACTTAAATGTACGAATGGGTTGGTTCCCCTCCAATGTTGGTTTGGTACAGAGGCTATAAACCGAACAACACTACAAGTGCCAATTGCCATGTTGTATCTTTGCCTACAATATGTTCATGAATTTGGTTGACAGATTTGACCATTTTTGGTCAACAAACACAATAATGAGAAGAGAGAAGAGAGTCACAATGTCGTTATTTATTTATTTGCTATATGCTTCACTTAAAAATTCATATACAGTTATGCAGAGCATGACAATGCAAGGGGAAGTGACATATGGGGTGAGAGAATTCAAACGCAGAGTTTCCACACAATTAGTACAACCATATATAGATATGAGCACAAGACGGTATACGCTGCAAAATGTCACATCGGTAGCGATACCATTGAATAAGGTGTGCTTGAGTACAAATTTAGAAAATCATATATTGCTTGAAAACAAGAATAAGTAAGCCATACCATGTCATTTATGTAAACTGACAGGAACTGAACAAAACTCGAAATGGACAATTTACGGTTGTGAAATTTGTCGAACCGGGTACCATGTAAACTGTTTCGCATTCTACCACAGATGAACAGAATTACAAAATCGGAAGAGACATGTCTATCGTCAAATCATCGACATTGAGTCAAACATACATAAATAAGGGCGACGTAACAGATATGCCAAATGCGTTACTGACATGGGAAATTCGCGAGTTCCATGGATTTAATGCCACTCCATGTTCTAAGGATTGCATATGTAATAAGCACGTCACATTTCCATCAGACCCAACATCTACTGAAATGTTTTCATGCAATATACCTAGCTATTTTATTAAAATGAACAGAGCTTAGAACTACTATTAGTAATGTTCACAAGTGTTCATTATAAAATACAAAAATTATAGATAGTTTAAGTAATGTTATAGAATCATTATAATACCAATGTTCTTTACAGTAGTCATTACGTAAGTTTGATATGTCACGAGCTGAAGGCATTGGATTTGATCGTTGTTTATTGAGCCATATACGATCATATGCTATTTATTTAATTTCCAGCTTTTCATGAACAAATCTGTATTATGTATTTGCATTCCAATTCTGTTGCTTCGTATCTGCATAATTTCCTATTAATGAACTATGCAAATATTTTTAGTCTGTACTGTTTTCTAGTTGTGACATTGCTAATTTAAAGGCTCTTCTATGTATTGTTAATGTTATTTATTCAACGGCCAAGTAAAAACATTATTGACAATCATTTCGAAACAAAAAGCATAAACGACCATATTGATAAAGACGATTGATTGTTAAATACCAAGCTATTTCTTTTACCACATTAATTGATCAGGTCTTCAGGTCTTCATTCTAATATCAAATAGTCATCAACCATTTCAATAACTTATTTATAGAAACGTTGACACCATTTTATTATTATCTGTTTATTATTTATTTCCAATTCAACATCATCAATCATACATCTCAATTCAATGGCAATACCATTTAATTCATCAAATATTTTAGGAGTATACATACAGAAAGAAAGTTGATCTTTGATCTACTTAACTACATAATAGATTTACCACTTTTATTCAATAAACGTGATACGCACATATATTTACAATCGCTTACCATTTATGAAGTGTCACCATTCACACAATTTATCATATTCATATACACTTCGTACATAACCTTCATACCTATGTCATCTCCTTTTTGAACTTTTAAAACTTATAAACTTTATTTTGATCAAGTAATACTCCTATTTCATGTATGCATTATATTTGATGACAGTATAATTAATTCCATGTAATAATTATTTGATCTGTTACTTGTAATGAACGTTGAGGTATTACAGTAGATGTAAATTGTGAAACAATTTAATCACATGTATTAGCAATGATTTTATAACTTTCAAATTTCATATTATACTTATGACAAAGACTTGCGAGTATTTCTATATTTTATATTACATATTTTGACATTATTCGTTGTTGAAAGTTGTCCACATGTTAAAAATGATATCGTTATTGTATGAAAAAGTAATGCTTCACGTGTTTCAACGTTATAATGCTGCAATTTGATTCATCGTGTATCACGCTCATCCATGATCGATATACATGTATCTTCAAGATTGAAGTTCAATCATACATTATAATTTTCGTTGTTGCATATTAGATATTTCAGGTTGGTTGATGTGGAGAAAAGAAGAATAAGAAATAATTTTTGCGGGGCGTTTACCACAACCCCAATGGGGAAATGTCAGTTCGGATTTGGCGAAGGGATCAGTTTTAAAAAAGAGAGTGAACATACAGAGCGAAGGCTTGGTTAATGAACGTAATCTGAGGCTACCAACTGATCAAGATTGGTTGGGGAGAGCTGAAACGGATGTGTGTAGATGAGAGAGAGCTTTCCTTTCCGTTTTCTTCTCAACCTATGCCCTTTTATAACCATTCCGTCAGTTACTTATGACTTTGCATAAGATAAGTTGTGCTAGTTTTTTTTTGCACTTTAGAGAAGCATCTTTTGCGCCTTTTCTGTCATTTTCGTTTGCCGTGTCTTCTGTTCCTCCAAATTTTCTATTGAGTTCTAACTTTTTGGAATCACAATTGTGTGTTTTATGGTTAGTGCATGACTTATACACATTATGTAATGAATACGTATCAAAGTAATATGTTATTTTATTCCACGTTTTATTTTCATTTATTTTCTTTCAATTTTTTTAAAAAAATTAAAAAAGAAAAATTCAATTGGTTTTTAAAAAACATGAAAAAGATATATAATAAAAAACATGAAAATTAAAAATATAGAAACATGAAATCAAAAATTTTAACTTTTAGATTTCATTTTTTTTGAAATCAAAAATCAAAAATTTCGATTTCATGATGTTTTTGCAATTATTCCCATTTATGTCTCCATCCCATTATTTCCAACACTTTATTATTATTGTTGTTATCATTATTGATATTTCCATTACAATTCATAATGCTATTTGAACAACAACCATAAATAAAAATCGCTTCTTTGGAACCGAGTGTTACCGACGATGTTTCTCATAACTTTGCTATGGTATATCTATTATAGTTTCAAATATGAACATTTTACTGTTCTATAAACCCCATATAAACCCCTACATCGTCCGGGCATTCTCTTCGTATAGCTTCCAGTACACAGTTCGGAATTTGAATACGGATCTGTTGTATGACTTTCTTAACCGGACGGTGCTTCTGTAACGACATAATAATTTTACCGCGTACGGGTGTGTTGCACTCACCCCTGGTATATTGCATCATATTTTTGTGGCCCAAAATATTACCCGTAAATATTTTAGAACAATTTTCACCCATATAGACGTCGAAAAATTGCAAAAAGTTAAATAATTGATTTTTTGTTGCAAAAAATTAAATATATAATTTTCTGCGAAAAAGTTTCCTCCATATGGAGGAATATTTTAACATTCTTTCTTCTTCTGTTCCAGTAGTACAAACGGGACCAACCCGACGCCATACAACAAATTAAATATTCAATTTGCTACAATATATACCAGACCGCAACATTATATAACTTTCCCGGACATAACATCGAAGTACTGCTACAGTTACATTACCTTCTTCACATTCGTTCATATTCTTCCACTATCAACATCGACGATTGCGCCTCTACCAAATTAATCCAACCTCCTACAAGCGTCATCATACTAGTGCAGCAACAGTTTATTCAAAATCATCATATCAGAAGAAACACCTACACACATCGTGTCAAATTGAAAGCAACGACGTACAATTAGATCACTCCAACAGCAACTTCGCATTACATATATTATTCTCCACCAACATCAGCCACAAGAATTTTACAATCAACTTCAACATTTTACATCCCATTCCTCAACAGTTTTAAATCTATTTTCCAACCCGGAACGGAGGAACACTACAACATGGCATCTTCAACCTCTACTGGAAAATGATCTGCAAGGAAAATTTTAGCACCTGATTCCGAATTCACTCGATTCCTTCTGTTTTCCTTTATTGACAGTTTCTCTCGTTCATCTTTCACAGAAAACTTCAACTACAGGAATGTCAACTTCGAGAATTATCTGGAATGGTTGAGGTTCCATGACGACCCTATTTCTATACGCATAACAACAAGTTTCGAAATCAAGGCGAATGACAGAAAAAAGGCTTTGAAACAATCGGTATTCGAGTCTATAGGAGCTAATGGTGACAATGTCCTGGCAGAAATTAGTTCTCAGAAAGTGCGTCAGATAGCCCGTGCGTCTCTTGCCATATACACATATGGTTGTAGCATTGAGCGCACACTGAAAACGTTCACTGCCTTGTTCACTGACTCGTTAACTTCGACTGGTTTCTTAGTTCGTCCAACATTCATTTACACGATCATTCAATCAACTGGGAAAGACCGAGACGAAACCCATTCAACATGTCTATCCCAACAACTTTCAATTGTCTCATATTATACCACAGAATTTCATTTGTATCTGAGACAATGTCGAGCAAAAATTCTAAGACGCGTAATAGAACTATTCTCAGCATCAAGTATTTCACTGGAACTAGAATAGGGTTCGTTTGTCAAACAATTTTCAAGGCGTGGGCAAGACTGGCAACATCATAGAAATTCCTTTAGTCAGTACAATAATGTCATCGTACATCTTTCACAACTCAACAACATCAAGATTCGAAGTTCTTTCTACAGGGAACGATGGTTTTTCCCCAGTTACTCAAGAAACAAAATTTACGGCAGAGGATGAACCAGTCACTATCAAAGAATTGGTGTCCGAACAAGGTTGGAATATAACAAACAGAGTGGAACCAGCATTTTGTTACATCGCATTGCCATGTTTTAACAACCTACCGAAAAGATTGTGCAACATTTCGTTGTACGACCTCGATTCCAACATGGAATCTACTCCATCGCAGAAACCTTTCTTTTGTGATCCGCACAGCTCGGAATTGCTGAAATGATTTTCTGGTATAACTGGTCGTGTCTCCGAGCCTCTCAACTTATCAGTTCCCGTTAGTAACACCATGGAAATTATAGTAGACGTTGATGAGAATATTTCGCCTTCAGAGGAAATGGAAACAGGTAGTTGTAAGCGTGGACGTTCACCGTCTTCCGGACAATTGCAAAGAAATAAGAATGAATCTAAGGTTGGTGGCAACCAAGAATTGGAAATGTCCCCAAACCAATCTTCGGATATACCGACAGAATTTAAGGAGGAATATGATGTCGAACCAGCAGCTTCAGATGAGATGACTACAATGGGATTGAAAGCAATGGAAGTGCTGACATTAAGTGTGCAGAATTAAAGTTTCTGCTATGAATGGGATTTTCAGTCCCTTACTGACACACATGAAGATACTATGGGTCAGAATCTACAAGATAATGTTCATTTCATTCTAACTGACCCTCCATACAACATTAGATATATCAACGACTATCCAAATTCAGATCATGATCAGTTCACTGCAGAAGACATGAAAGAATTGGTAGATTTATCGGAAACTGTTTTGAAACCGGGAAGTCGTGCACATAATTTATGTTTGACAATGAAATTTTCTTCCTGGGTTCAACATATTAAGTTGAAGAAGGAATTAATACCATTGTAAAACCCAGAAGATGATGAAATTGGAAAATGATACAAGACTGAAACAAGTTTTTTCAGTGTAGAGGAAACACCGCTCCATTACACGAAGACAAGGAGTTACTATGCATCAGATCCAAGAACACCCCGTATCACGCATCTATCCGTGGTTGAACATGCAGTACATTTCTGGAAGAATGGTATGGTATGGGATCACGCTTTAAAAAGCATAAACTACAGTCGTTCTGGGTTCATTACTGCTGTTCATCCCGGAACATTTAATGAAATGAATAACATCCCAAGGATCCCTATGAACGAAATGGTATTCCTCCCATCTCAGAAGAAATCTTCCGGTCGAAGAAAAATGCTCCGGCCAGAGCAAAAGTCAATACAGTGGATGATGGATATTATTCTCAAACCTACCAATCCTGGTGAGTTAGTTGTGAATCACTGTGCCGGTACATTTTATGTCGCAATTGCATGTATGCATTATTCCAAAATATAGGAAGTTTGTCGGTTGTGATATGGATGATAACTATTTGGAATGCTGTTGGACAAAACTGGTAGAAGTTTTTGCTCGTCAGTAAATCAACGATGAATCTAACATTGAGAGCACGGGAGAAGACCTACTTACATCACAACAATATTTGAGAGATCTGGATGCCATTGCCGTGAAAAAAGGGATGTATGGGATATTCCTCCTGGTCTTCCTACAGTTCAGACTTTCCCTAAGCACGATAGTCACTTCATTTTACAAGCCATTGGAGATGCATCTTTGTATAAAAACGATGTTACAATTCAGTGGGACAAGTGGAAAGTATCATCATGGAAGCGATCCCTTGATGGAATGCCTACAAATATGTTTTTTGCAATGGAAGCAGGGGCACTACGTTTTTCTCTGAAACCATCCACAATCAAACATGATGAAGCTGGACTGGGGGGTTTCGCAGAATACAATTGATGAAGGTTTCTTCATTGGTCATTACTATGGAACATTGGTTTACGGAAATATCGGCAGGAGTCAATCGATTACAAAAGATATGGCGAGGGTTCACTTTCGCTATCTAAGGCGCAATTTCTGAAATACGGTGCCAATTGTTCACATACGTCAGTGTCTTCGGAAGAGAATGTTACCTTCCATTCAGCGCAGTTTTGGAATGGATGCAAAAATTAACTATTCCATTGCAATTGTTATGTATCAAATAGGGGAACTAGGATCTTAAACTGCAGTGTATGGAAGAAAAGGTAGTTCAACTAGAAAATAAACTACTGAATTCTTGGTATCGTGAATGTAACATGGGCCAGAATCTGTTGATTGTGTATGATGATGTAGTTTACGTGGTTTCTATACTGCAGTACGTGCAGTCTAATGTATGTTTTCTACCCTACACTGTTCCTTTCCTTGCAGTACATTGTTGTTTAACTTAAAATATATTCAAAAAATGAACGAACGCGCAGTTCACCATCATATAAATCATACGTAACACGAAGAATTGTACAGTACACCATCACACAGTTTATTCAAATATGTAGTAACCTTTATGTGTACCACACAATGGGCCTAAATTTATGTAGAACAGTGAATGATTTGTCAATCACGAATCTCCGGATACAGTAGTAACGTGAATAATTTCAGTGACTTGTACATTCATATACTGTATTTTTATGAATGTGAACTGGAACGTTATCTGCAAGAATTGAAGAACTTTCTATGCAAACTTGCTCAAAATCTGCAAATTATGTAGAGACGGGTAGTTTAACTGCATAGGAATCTGCACAAATCGAAGATTTTGTGGATGAAATCTAGGTTTGAAACTGGGAACAGGTGCAATATGGAAAATTTATAGTACAGTTTATATGCTATAAAAAGGAGAAATATTTATTAAATTATGGATTGATATGCATACATATAATGATATACCATATCGTTACTTGCAAAAATATATATAAACGCGCAAAGATATGATAAAATGTGTAGATAATAGTTTAGTAAGGTGAAAATGAAAGGAACTGTTATTTCAAGCAATCAAAAGTTAAAAGAAAAAAGTTCTCTGCGTCAGACTAAAAGTAGTAAGGTAAATGACAAGACCGAAATTGAAAATGTTACATACCGCATATCATAGTTCGGTAACAAAGGAAAATGAAAAATGTTTCTTCGTAAATACAAATAGTGAAGTAAGCAACAAGAACAACATTGAAAATGCTACTTACCAAAGACATATGACGCAGACCAGGTACGGGTACCATAAATGAAATATTCGGTTGTTATCCAATAAAACTTAAGATCCTAACATCATGTCTCGATGATATGAACCTAAATAATATGATTGTACGAAATATAAAAGTGGAAAGTGATTAGCAAATTTGTAATAGCATTCAGTGTTGATAGCGGTTGGAAAAGGAGAAATGAAACGAACATACCTCGTATCGTTTCAAACCACATAATTCATGAAAAGTCGAAAAGAAGATGCGGATATCAAAGTCGTAAATGATCGCATTATACTGTTTCGGAATAAAAGGAAGGAGGGTTACGAAAGGGAATATGATGATGGTGAAAACAGGAGGAATGTTTCGTCAAAGATGAAAATGAAAAGGAAGGAGAAAGTTGAACATACCTGAAACGCGTTGTGGGCTGGACATGTTGCACTGCCAGCTCTGAATTGTTAGTTGATTACATGGGAGGTCACTGAAAATTTTCATGATGTTGTTCCTGGTCTAACGTCATCGATTACAATTCACTTCTTTCATTGTCCAAAAGTGTGAACGGTTCCTTCATTCATGAGTGAAGAAGGGTAAAACCGTTCCGACTACGTAGTGTGAATTCTGCGCCAAAAATGCGAATAAAAGAAAAATGAAGCCACTGCAGTAATAAAAATTTATAAAAGTTAGGACATTACAGCATAGAATCGGTGGTAATTTAGTGTATCATTCCCAAAATAAAACGAAAAGGGAAGGAAAAGATTCACACGTACGAAATCAGAAACTTATTGTTGCTAATTCATATCATACAGTGATATGATCATATTACTATATGATATAATTCGGAAATAGGGTTAACTGTGCCCGTAAACCGTTGAAATTCATTCCATGCCATCTCCCAATGTGCATTAATTCAAATAATTAGAATAACGATTCAAGTTGCAAATATATGAAAAGATTATTTATAATCAATTGAATACGCAAATAATATTGCTGCAAATATACAACTAAAATTCAGCAATCAGGAATCCCAAATTTTTCGTCGTTCACAACTGTTCCGAGTCAATTGACATTTCGTTCTCAATTCCACAATAATTGGGCCTACAACAATCTTCTTATTGGCACTTTAAGCCCATATTTTAGGCGACCATTCCATTTTTTTTACTATCAGTCCGCATTGGGCAAAACGGAAAACGACCACCCAAGATGACGGCGTGTCGGGATCATGCGAAAACGAGGAATCATCATTGGAAGTGGACTCTGTACGAGCGACGTTATTTGTTCGATATCTTGCAGTGTCGTTGTGCTCCTTGGAGGGTTTCACTGGTACGGAACCAGTCGAAGAAATCACAACGATTCTGAGAGACAAGGACTTTGACTGCAAGCTGTTTGTTGGACGGGTATTAAGTATGAAAAGTTGTCATGATATAACATGTAGAATTCTTCAGGACCAGGAATTAAAGTGAACACGATATTCATATGTATGATGGTATTTACAGAGGTAGTATCCATTGGCATGTAATGAATAAATCTTAGTATTAATAAGATGAATGCAATTGTTGCTACAGTAAATGAAATTTATTTGTTCAAAAATGAGCTTTCCCTTCACGTACGGTACATTCCGTCATGCGGAATGATGTTGCAAGACGTAATCTACGAGAGAAATG
>JAULBU010050971.1:0-12829 GCA_032358235.1 Odonthalia washingtoniensis | reverse complement strand
ATGTCTTTAAATTAATCGTCAACGATATAGTCATTGGGATAACTACCGGTATTCAAGCCATCGATCCATATGGTAAGAAGATAGGAATGTTTTTAGATCCTTTAGTCTTTGTATTCGACTATCCTGCAGCCTCTTCAGTTCTGGATAGCAAATTACACTCAGACCACGTGTCATGTACGGTTTGCATGCATACACATGTCAATCAAGGCGGATCCGAATTTGGATATTCTACTACAATTAACTCTCGACATCTAGTTTACATTCGAACCGATGCTGACTAAATTCGGATACATCGAAAAGGTTTGACAGAATATAATGAAAATTTTCTTCGTATGACGGAAAGGGACAGATTGATGTAACATAGTACCCCTTTATTATTTATTCCATCACCATTTGGATTTAAAAGGTCGTGGTACAGATCCCCAAAACATAGGACGGAATCCCTGTTTTATCGAGATTTAGATCCATACGTCACAGCAACTGAAGCTCCTGATGATTCCATCATGGGTTTAGAAAAATGTACTGTTGATGCATATTTCTAAAAGTTGAAACCTGACAAAGTTAGATGGCAGTTTGACGCCTTGGTATGTATAAATATATGTGAAAATGGTTTATCTATGCAGAATTCATTTTACAGATTAAGCGGTATCAATATGAATTCTATGAAAAATGGATTTGGTTTGATGTGTTATAGTTGTATTGGATCAAATTACCCATTGATCCATCCATAATTAAGTGGAAAATTACATTTTGATAAAAATTGTAAGACTGCACCTATCCATATTTCGACATATATATATATATATATATATTGGTGCCCACTTTCAGAAATTGATAGATCCGTTTGTCGATAATTGGAAGGAACTCTCGGTTTTAACATTATTTGAAGGATATATTTGCACAAATTTATTGAATTAGTCGATAATATACATGATATTAGAATACTGGACCGAAATATCCGCTATATGATGGACAAAACAAATGTTCAAAGGGTTTTGGAATTAGGTATTATTCATGATACATATAAAATTTTATTTTAGACACACTAGGATAATCACAGACAGGGAATTGTAAACGGTTTTTCACGTCTTAACATGGGCTTTACCACATAGTAAAACAAATCACGAGAAGAATATCACGGTAGTATTTCATGCTGCATGTGCCGATTTTCAACAGAGAATTGCGGATGCGTGTACTACACTTCAAAATTTGAAATCCGAAGCAAATCGCGTGACCAACCTTGAAAAAAGGAAAATTTTGTTTCTTGGGGAAGACGGTAAAATTATGAAGAGAAGTAGTGAGTCAAATGTTAAATTATTACTTGAATTCGAAACACATGTGGTTGAAATGTTCTCCGTCGCCATATTTCCGTTCACAACTTTGTGATCGAGGCTCCTATAGAATACCAAGAGAACACCAAGATAGGCTGTGGTCAAGAACTTCCCCACCACTTTGAAAGTGTGTTGGAAGATTACCCCATCAAAAATCATTCGAAAAGGATAATATTTTTCTGAATGAAGTTTCATACTACAATACTTCTAAAATTTTAGAGTTTCGTTCTGCAGTATATGTCATGAAAGCAGATAGGTCAAAAAGAACATGAACTTACGCATATCATAAACTATACTACTGTTCCTAATTAGTAATTTGGAACAGCCATACACATATGTGGCCATCATTTAGATCTGATACAAGAAGTTTGTGAAGTTTACGATCGTTCGGATGGAACGACATAAGAAAATACGTTTTACTATTTTGCAATTGTTAGTATAACTTCGATCATCGGATCAGAAGATTTTTGCATGATTTCCTTGAGTCTTAATGAAAATTCGCAGACAGAAGGATCCTTAAAAGTATATGTTTCATCTTCTCATGCTCAAATTGTCAAACTGAATTCTAAGGCTCATAGAGTCGCTGGTCTACAATTGCACAATGAACGTTGTATCTATAACATATGTGACAATCGGATTTCGCACAGTGGAAGTGTTCTGGACGGAGAAGGAGTATCTGTTATATCTCGTAGGATGTAATTTTCTCCGCGAATGGCATGACAAAATACTAAAATGACATAACTAATCTGTCTATGTATATTATATATAGACATATATCCCCATTTTAATAAAATGGTTTTTGTCATATTGTCTATCATATTCCCTCTGATACCATTATATTTAGTGCTTTAAACCTCTACATGTAATGGAGCAATTATATGTAGTGATTAAGGCCATCAATTTAATGCTATATTAACCAGATTTATAATGCTCTCAACGGTTTAATTTTTTTCGAATTTTTTCCGAAAACCATTAAATGTTCTGCAAAAAAGTTGAAATAATACGTGGAGAATGATTTAGTTTAATAATCATACACTTGGGTAATGAGTGGCCTACAAGAGATTACTCCTCCTGTTTAATACTGATAATATAGGCGCGTACTTGAATCATCATGTCGCGCTGTATCATGAATGACGAACTGTTACTTACAGTACCGTCGTCGTAAAATTAGACATAGACGAGCTTTCTTCCTTTTTTACTATTATAAGAGTTGAAAAATCAATCTCAGGTGAAAAACTTATATATCATCTTTAACAACATAAAGACTTCAACAAGTTTGACTCTGATTTTCATTTATACTGCAACTGATTAAGAGTCTGTAGCTCTACCGATGAAGAGACAAGAAGAAGAAGAGGAAATAAGAAGAGAGAGTCTTTTAATACAATTGAAACAATATCAACACAAAGAAGATATAATAAGCAGTTTGTATTTAATATAAACTAATAGTAGACGTATTAATAGTAATATAACACTTCCCTGAATTTTTATTTTTAATCTTATTGTAGTATCCTCAGTTAAACGCGTGTCTAAACAACAACATGAATAAAGTGTAATTTGGAATAGAATCTTTCCTCAGGGAATTGAAACGTCTTGCACTTGGCCAACAATTTAATTTATGGATCATAAATTTCTACAATGAAATGGTAGAAAAGGACTACAATCATTATTTCCCGTATAACAAAAAGACAAAAGACTACTCTAACATTATATTTGCTAAACGAAAAACTGAACTTGAATTACAATCTGAAGGTGAGCAGAAAATAACGAAAGCAAAGTATATGAAAGAAAACACAGTAGCACAAAGCTACTTACAGAGATGCTTAACGACTCAAACTATTCAATCATTAAGCGCAATGGAAATGAAAAATGTGGATGATCTGAGCCCGCTATAGAAAGAATTAGTGACACAGTGTCGTGAAGTAGATGAGCACACACTAAGAGAAGTTCACAACCAACTCATCACTATACGCATGGATAATATTGAGAGTCTAATTTCCTATAGAGGACGTGTTCAAGAATTGATAAATCGCTTAAGCGGCACGTCGTTAAAAATCGTAGAAGACCACAGGTGACGTACTATGACGAGAGGGCTTCTGGAAGTTTATAAACAATCTGTGAGGATCATTAACATGTCTTGTGAAGCGTATTCATATGCAAAGTTGATGACTAAACTTCAAGAGCTATCTATCGAGGACATAGGTGACTAAACCATGCCATTGGAAAGGTAACGTAGAGTAGGGGTAGCATCAACTTCGCTGACAGCTAATGAACCTCAACGCCGTGAAAAACATTCAAATGCTAGTTTTAAGTTCAATGGAAACTGTAATTGGTGCTCGAAGGAAGGGCACAAAGCCGTTAACTGTAGAAGCATGTTGGCAGGTAAGCCCAAGACAAACTCGCCAGTACGTGGTAGATCTATTGCTAATATGACGGAAGAAGAGATAGGGAATGATTTTGTGATTATGAAAAAGAGCAATTGGATCATTGACTCTGTTGCATCGCACCACTACTCAAAAACTGGCCTAGATCTGAAAACGTGCAAAAAAGAAGAAGGCATTTTTAAAAACAGATGGATCGGACAATCTGGTGATTAAATAAAAGGGAAACCATAATAAGTAAGGCATGGTAAAAGTTGTTCCTGACATCGGCAAAAATTTACTTTCTGTGGGACAACTCACACAGGATCCGAATGTCAGAGTAGAATTTAAAGGACCAATATTTGCGGTTCTTAAAGATGGAAAAGTGATGACTGAAGGAATACGCGGTAGAAATAATCTATACAGAACTACAGACAAGGATCGTTCTAGTTCTGTATTAATTATAAAAGACATAAAACTAATAAAGAGGACAGTAGCTAGAGTTATGAAGATGAAGACAACTCGGACGATTACAGCAGTGAGAACCAGCTTCGGGATTGACATAACCAGCTGGGGCACTTATTGAAAAGCGGAATTACCCACTTGGCTAGATTGGGAAAGATTCAAGTCAGGAAGAGTGATATTAAACGTAAAATTAATTGTGCGAATTGACTCAAGGGCAAAGCACATACAAGAGGGTTTAATAAGAAGTAAAGTGAGCAAAGCTGATTACAACGAGACCAGGTGAACTGATATACTCAGACACCTACGGCCCATTCTCCACGCCTGATAAAAATGGAGATATATATTTTGAGACCTACATTGACGAATTTACTCGTTTAACAGTTACTTTTTTGATGAAGAATAAAACGCAGACATTATCGAATGTTGAAAGATATGCCGCGTGGATGCACAACCGTGGCTATACTATTCAGACCACGAGAACGGATCAGGGAACTGAATGTTCTTCCAGAACTATGGCTGAATTCATGAGGGTAAATGGTATCACGCATGCATTATCTGGTAGATCTGCGTATGCCGACATACACGTTGCTGAGAGAATGAATAGAACATTGATAGAAATGGCTAGAACAATATTATTTCACGCTGGATTACCAAAATTCTGGTGGCGTCATGCTCTTAAATATGCGACAACGATCAGAAACAAATGTACAATCTCAGATTTTAATAACCAAGAAAAACCATATCAACGATTATTCAATCGTGTTGGTGATTTAAAATTAGGTCACCATTTTGGCTACAAAAACTATGTATATGTTCCTTTACAAAATCGAACAAAGCTCGACGAGACGGCAAGTAAAGGTATACTGATAGTCATGGACGGATGTTCTTTATCATATAAAATATACTGCCCTGAAAGTGATGCAACGATTCTGAAAAGAGATGTCACATTTATAGGGGAGCCCGTCGACCATTTGATCATAACAGATTATGACATGCCTCATGAAATAAATAAGGCACCGGGTACAAGCAGTGTCCCAAATCGAGGAATGATCAGACCTCGAAAGACAAGACAAGATGATCATACAGATCATGAAGATGGAAGAACAGTAGTATCAGATGATACACCGTAATCAATAAGTAACACCCCAGAAGTATCAATTGATAGGTCGGCAAAAGCATATAAATTACCAATGGTATCAAGAGATAAATTGGCAGCATCGCATACAACTACAGTAGTATCAAATGATAAACCTAAGTATGTTAGAAAACAAGAAGTGGCTGCCGAGAATAATAAAACAGCAAATCCGAATAATTAAATGGCAAGCGCTGAGCCCAAAAAGAGGAGGTACCGGCCGCTTGGATCCAAAAATAACCTGAAACCAAACTCGATAAACAAAATAGTTGAGAAAAGAACTAATGCAGTAGATGCCATAATAAAAGCTGAATTGAAGAATAGTGCAGCAGGTTCAAGCTACAAACATGGACTTAACCAAAAAATTAATTATAAATCATTCACCGGCAGTGTGAATGACGAAATTAATAATGGAAATAAAACGACACAGAAGAAACAGAAGATATAAACCAACAACTTTGTCAAATCTTAAAAGAGTTAAGACATCAGCAGGAGGATGATTATCATCTCAATAATGGAAAAGAGGGAGAACAGGAGGAGGATGATTAACATTTCAATGATGAAATGATAAACCAAAGCAGTGTAGACAACACTTTTAATCATGAAGATCAGGTAACTGATAACATGACGAATAAAGATAAAGCTGATGTAGATAATCATTATTTCAATGACAAAATGAAAAAGAAGGGTGATAAAAATCAGAAATACAATCTCGAAGAAGATGAATTATTTGTTGATGTATCAATAGGTGATGCTGATAATCCACCCACTACATACCGAAAAGCATGGAGTCTGAAGTGGCACATAGGTAGCGAAAAGCCTGCGAATCAGAAATGAACAGCATGAAGGGGATAAATATCTACAGATTAGAAAGAACATCCGAGAGGAGAAAGAATCTCTACCCGATGGGTATTTTTCGTCAAGAAAGACGAAACTGGTAGAATAATCAAGTATAAGGCTAGGCGGTGGTGCGGGGATTTAAGCAGGCGCATGGGATTTTATGATCTAACTCACGCGCCAGTATCACAGATGACTTCATTAAGGGTACTGCTCTCATTGGCAGCACAATTGAACCTTTGTGTTCACCAAATGGACGTCACAACAGCTTTTCTAAATGGAATTTTAGAAGAAAAAATCTGTGTCACACCACCATCGGGATATGAACATCTGGACCTGGTAGGCCAGTCGATGGTTTATTAAAGGCTATATATGGACTTAAATAGGCACCAAGAGTATGGAACAATACACTTGACACATTTCTAAGTCAAATAGCACGCATAAAACCCAGCGGTGCTTATAGGTGCCTGTATACAAGATCTAAAAATGGTAAATTAGAAATGGTAATATTAGTATACGTTGATGATATAATATTGATGGCTCCTGAATATAATGTATTAGAACGTGCAAAGGAAACCTTAAAGAGGAAATTCCAAATGAAGGATATGGGGACTGTGTGATGGTATTTAGGAATGAATATTATGGATCGTCGAGAAGGGATCGCCATCAATCAAGCACAATATATTCAGAACATGAACATATTAAAACGATTCAAAATGTTGGATGTAAAAGAATGTGCGACATCAATCGCTGAAAACGTTGATTTTGAAAAACTGGTATTTACAGATGATAACGATAAAACAAAACAATTCCCGTACAGAGGAGTAATCAGAAGCTTACTTTATTTGAGCATATGTACTCGATCCGACATTGATTTGGTTGTATCAGAGTTATCTCGTTTCTTTTAGAATCCGACAGGATATCAGTGAAACGAACTAAAGAAGTTTTTAAGATATATCTATGGAAAAAAATCCTATGGTCTGTTTTATACAAAAAGGGTTTGAATCCAACCTTGGAGATTTATGTGGATGAATCTTTGGGAAATTGTGTAAAGAGGAGACGCTCGACGACAGGTATAATTGCGAATCTAGGCGAAAATAAAATCGATTGGACCTCTAAACGACAAACTTTTGTAGCTCATAGTACGGTAGAAGCTGAATATATAGTTGCTGATTCCGCCACGAGAATGATCGTTTGTATTCGAATATTGTTGTCTGATTTAGGAATGGAACAGAGAACTCCAACTGTTATGCCAGAGGACAATGCTGCGTGCATCGTATTATCACGAGGTGTAGGAAAGTTCCTTCAATTAAAACATATTGGTATCAGATAGAATTATCTTAGAGAGAAGACAGATGATGGTGAAATAATCTTAACATATATTAGGACCGGTGACCAATTGGCAGACATACTCACAAAGCCACTTACCACTCCCAAGTTCAAACAGTTGATGAACCAAATGATAAGTGACCAAGGTGGAAAGGAAGTTTAATTTGTGAGAGTATGCGTTTTTAAGTGAGAAATAGCAAGAGCTATAGCTATCTATGAGCAGGACTGTTGAAATAATACGTGGAGAATGATTTAGTTTAATAATCATACACTTAGGTAATGAGTGGCCTACAGGAGATTAATAATCCTGTTTAATACTGAAAACATAGGCGCATACCTGAATCATTATGTCTCACTGTGTCAAGAATCACAAACTGTTACTTACGGAACAGTCGTCGTAAAATTATACATAGACGAACTTTCTTCCTTTTTTATTATTATAAGAGTTAAAAAATCAATCTCATGTGAAAAAATTATATATCATCTTTAACAGCATAAATATTCCAAGTTTAACTCTGATTTTCATTTACACTTCAACTAAAAACCATGATATGTATTGATTTTTTGCTTTTTAAAATACATTTAATTATTTTTCAAAACTTATCGGGCAGTGATGTTTAGGGTATGAAGTCATACTGATGTGTAGATTTTTTTAATATTTATGGCACTCTATTGTCCTCTAATTGATATAGTAATGAATTACGGAAGGGACAGCAGTGTATGGCAACTAACAGACTTCAAGTTATGGAAAGCATGTTCGGGATTCAAATTACGTCACCGCCCTTGCAATCTTGATATTCTCAGTACTGTTGATCTTGGTAGATGATTATTATATAGATTAATAATCTTCTTCCTTCACATTCTATACAGTCTAAACAGTTTTATTCGATACATATTTGGCTGGTGCTTCCATGTACT
Organism: Odonthalia washingtoniensis; assembly: GCA_032358235.1. NCBI lineage: Eukaryota > Rhodophyta > Florideophyceae > Ceramiales > Rhodomelaceae > Odonthalia > Odonthalia washingtoniensis. The sequence goes on along the minus strand of JAULBU010050971.1, from coordinate 4,460 downwards.
CTTTGAATTTTTCAGACACAGCTCCATATTTGATCATTTCTCCAACTAATGGGAACTTGAGAATATTATTATTATTATTATTATTATTATCATAAAGCTATTCTGATTCCCACAATTATCCCTTAATTTCCATATCCTGATATACAAATACTATTATTTTGTAATTTCAACCACCCCCATGGAGAGTATTAAGTAAGCTTCATCCAGCTTCCTTCTCTTATTGAGATAATTTCTAACGAGGTGCGGTACATGTTACATGAGTTTTTCCAATATTTTCCGTGTGCTATCCTCAGATTGGAATCCTTTTCAATGTACCCTTGCCTCGCACCGTTTCCCTTCTAATTGGTATTTTAAGTACGTAATGTTGTGTAGTACTAATCCTTGTTCCGTATGCTCGACGTGCTCTATAACTCTTCGGTTACCTCTATTTTGGATTCCTGGTACGGTCAGATTCTGCCTGAGTTGGCCACCGTGGTTGTACTGAACATCCTCTAGTCCATGTAAATAATCCTGAAATACCATCATCACTCTTCTTGGACCTCAGCTAAGTGGGAAAATTACGTTGAGATGGATAGCCTCTCCATCTCAACATAAGTTACCCACTAAAAATTCGCTTTTCGCGATCAGCACGTAATCACCTACATCTCATTTCTCAACGTTTACGACGATCTACTTTTTACGTTTTTCTCATAATGTCGAATATAAATACCACTTATTCTGCCTTGCTGCTTGTGTAGCTTCTATAAAAATAAATTATACCTTCATTTCAGTGAGGCATGAGGCATGCTATTGATTAAATTAATCCCCTCAATTTTGATGGAGAGTGGTTGAGAATCGTTTTAATCAGTTTCAGCACCTTCGGCTATTTACTTGCTTAAAAATGTAATTGTTACAACAGTACACCCAAGGGTCTGAGGATTTTTCTTCACCCTGCTCCCCTCACCAATTGTCAAATGTTGAGGGTGTTTATGGAGACCTTTTAGAATGTATAGTATGTATGTTACTGCATCCCTTACGTGCTATTCCGTGACGTCTTTCTCACGATCTCCTAATTGCCTTTTTGCTATTTGAAATATCAAGTTTCGTTATTTCCTCCTTACGGTCCCTCCTTACATAATTTCAATAAATTTCCGGTTCCTTCCTCTCCTCCCGTATCCCTCTTTCTCCTCCTTCTAGTTTGGCTCGCCTTATTTTCTCTTTTAGTCTTCAAGAAGAAAAGAGGAAATAAGTCATAGAAGTTCTATTGTTCTCTGCAGAAATATATGCGGGACGGGGATTTATTATTCGTTACTAATTAACCGTTAAGGTGTGATACAGAGAAATTATGGAACTGAGTGGTACAGACTAATTTAGGGGGGTGCCTATCGGCCGCGGTGTCGCGATCATTCCACTTGTAGCCGCGGAGTGCCCTTGATTACTGATGATATGATTCCCTACATGATTTATTCTAGATGAGATCTTGTTAACTTTTTTGTCTGATAACCGCCCCTTGATGGCAATGGAAAATTGTCTGTTTATTACGGTGTTCTCTGGTTATGTTTTCACTTACTAGATATGTTTCTTCCTTCCTCATTCTAGACAGGAATAGTCTGTGATTTTATACGTTCTCGGACTAAGTGCAAGCTCAAAAATTTCACGTGGTGGTCACTACTGTATTGATAATAGTAATTAGTAAATCTGTTCAAATTCCAATAAAAGCGTTCACATGTGTCCAAGAGTTTCTTATAAGTGTTCCTTTTATTAATATCCGTGTAATCCATACTTTACTATTAATCCAATATATCCGAATGGGACATTAGAAAATCGTAATATGTCATCATAATTCTCCGTCCATTTTTACTATGTCATGTTACATAATGCATCGTCGTTCTTATTTAATTTACCTAGTCGCATTTCACATTTTGGTCCTGATCATTCTGGACAGGCAGAGAACTTTTGAATTAACAGCAAGAGCATTATACCGTCTTAAAGTGATACTTCACCCAGACCTCCTGATGCAAGGTATCCATTATCTCGATATTAAAGTGGGATCTTTCGGTACAGACTCCCACGTATTACCAACACCAAACGTTTCAAACAAATATACTAGACAGCCTAGAGCTACCTCTTCATCTTCAACAACCGACGTTTGTATCCACACGTATCCTGAATAGTCATATTTCATCGACATTATACACTTTCTCATGTTCGCGCCCCTCCCGTGTAGAAGAAATTGAAGTGTAATAATTCGTCAAATTTTTCAGCATGTAAGGCATCACCACATGGACTTTACAGTCTATGTTAACCATTTGTTTATATGCAGTGAATGCATGATTGATAAAAGACACTTAAATATTTCTTCACCATTCCATTATCGTTGATATTGATTCAAGGGTCGTCTATGCGCTTCGATGTCCGCCTGACCCCATCTGCGTTCTTATTCATTATCTCAGCTGAAGGTCATTACGCGCTGCAGGTATCCATGATCTTCATGAATAATCCTTCTACGTTCCATCTTCCGTCATATTACATACGTCCTTCCGATCTTTTGCATACAATTCTTGAATTATTTTTATGTTTTGTATTTATGACCAGCCGAGTTCATCTTTCTCAAAATATTCCATTGGTAATACTAATAACTACGAGATGCGAGATGTTTCTAATATATATGTTCGTGATTCCCAACACATCATCCAGTCCGTCGACACGTTCCATTCCTCCGTAAAATGATCGATCACGGAACGGTATGGAGTGAGTTTTAACGAATAAATTAATAGCTTAATTAGTAAGGATATTAATGGGTTGGATAAATATGTGTTAAATATGTACAATAAAGTTTTGTGATAGATGACAAAAAAAATCCGTCGGAAATTTTCTACAACAAACGCATTCGTGCACAAGCTGTGGCAATTACATAGTATTCTTTCTCATTTACCTACCAACTATCCTGGTACCCCTTTCACTTTCAGGACATTATTGATAACGGGTAGTTTTGTTGTTCCATGTGTACTTTATCCACGTGACGGTAACGCACTTGTGTTATCATCGCTGCCCAAAGTTCTCGGGGAGTACATATAGAAACACAGTATCTTCCCGTCACACGCGTGGGATAAAGCCACTTCATTTTACAAAACTATATTATAATGGTTAAACGGTTGAAAAATTCTGTGTGTTTCTTGTCCCGTCCACTATCTTCCAGATACACTCAGTCAGCCACCTTATTGGTGCGTTTACGTATTGAATTTTATGTAAACATCATCGAGAATGTATACTTGTTTACAAGAAGATTGTCCCAGCGGAAGTTGCAGTGGGATAAATTTATTCTAAACAAGAGGGATCGATTTTCACATCCATTTCAACGCGCACAAAACCTGCTGCATGTCAGACGCTCCAATTGGTACCTCCCTCTCTTTTAGCCCCTGGGGCTGGCGTTGGTCAAAATTCACTCTTTCTTCTGAAATGAGCGGTCCGCACAAAAACGTACAGTTGAATAAAGTAGTTGACTCCTATCGGAATGTAGTTTCAAATTGTACTCCGTGCATTTATGTAACAAGTTGAGGTTTAGGAGTAATTGTTTTTCTGAAGATTCGTCCATCAGCAAGTCGTCCAATCATATGATCATGATACTTTACAATTATTCGAACAATACCTGAATAATGTACTGTATATGCGCTACGGAGCTTATCATACCGTGCAAAACCCGAGTACGTGTACATCACCATCGGACATGATAAACCAATAACAATCACACGAATTACAATCTAAACCTAGTTACCAATAACCATGGATGAAGTAAAAATTGGGAACAGATTTGAAGATATGGCTAATATTTAGTTGAGAATAGAGGTAAGGAATTGGTCATGGTGTGATTGTATAGTGTACATATTTCCTAGAATCAAGTATAAAGAAAATCAAAACTTTTTGGGTCCATGTTTTGGTACGATTAAAGGAGCCAAATACCATGTACAGTTTCGGTTTCTATACGCATACCCATTCTATATCGGAATACTTATAAGATTTTTTTAAATAATTAACATTGTAACAGAGAGTACATGGGTACCATTAACATTATAGGCACCTCACCATGCTCCAGATACATTATCATTGATCGCTGTTCCACAGGTATTCGAACCACCAGGGTTACTCTCCGGATATAGATAAACCTCAACACCATGGAATTCATTAATTTCACTACTGGTTCGGGAATCCATTTCTGCCAGGAATATCTCACTAGTACGGGTAACAAATACTACACTAGGAACTCGATTTCTTTTCCATACAGGTTCATCATGACCTTTCCATCTACAATTGTGTCTTCAAAATTTTGGGCCAAAACTTGCTTTAGTAAGGCACATGGAAATATATCGATCGCCTCTTCCATATCACACACACTCAGCGCCATCAGTACAATGGCTTTCAAAAACGTCACACGAATTTCATTACCACCCACGCATCACACAAAATAGACAGCAGGACCAATT
>JAULBU010050960.1:0-12832 GCA_032358235.1 Odonthalia washingtoniensis | reverse complement strand
CCTCTGATCTCGCTCATTAAGTAGCACATGTTTCATTAACGTCAGTGTAGATCTAAACTCCAAAAGATGATCAATCATTCTTTTGACTGAGGTCCACCGTATTGGAGAGTAAAAACCATCACCTACACTTTCCGCATGTTTTCTGAACAAAGTTCTTCGAATAGTTTCCGGAGAAGTCCAATGTTTTTACAGTTATACCAACGTGAGGTGCATCCTTAATGTTCTTCGAAAGGATTTCAATCTTACATATATCCATTGTTAGGTTGTTAAGACAGTGACAGCTGCAACCATAAGCATATCTAACTTTCTTGTTTCGAAGTAGATTTTTTGGTACATCATTCATTACGTTGCATGAGTCGGATATGAATCCAAAGCAAGAAGTTTGACCAACTATTGTATCCAACCAATCAATAACATCTTCTATTTTAGATACAACATTAATAGTTGTTTCTCTGCGCAAATCCGCTCTCAAATACTCGATAAACAAAGGTATTGGAAGGTTAATAATAACGTTAGTAACTGATTTTGATAAAAGATTAGAGGCTCCATCAATACCTATGACACCACCTCTGCTTTGACGTATTGCCATAAACACTTTCTTCATACATTCATCATATACGTTATCAAGAAGACGTCCCCCAACTGTTGAAGGAGATGGAGTTTTCCAACACGGATTAATTTCAGAAAATAATTTGTGCCAACTTTTATCTTCAAAGAAGTTGAAAGGAGTGGATATCTCATTCATTGCAGTCGCAAACATTGTATCCATCTCTACACGTCTTTCTGTATATACAACCCCTCCAATTAAATGAGGAAGTGGACCAACGGATGTAGGTTGAAGTCGTTGATGTTCTGGTATTATTACTGATGTTTTGGTGAATCTTGAGCATTATTTAGCGTACTTGAAACATTCACTGAAGATTGTCGACTTCCTTCAGATAGGTTGATGCTTTTCTCGTTGAAAGGTATTACCAAAGCACCAACGGATCGCTTAAGTTCCTTACAATTGCGATGGTTTGTGTCCATATCAATTGCTGAAGAAGAGACAGTGTCTCCGCAGAATTTGTATTTCGCACGTGGTGTCTTCATTCCGGATGACGCTCGTTCTTTATTGAAGAAAGCCCATCGTGCTGCATGAGGTCGACCCATGATTTCTGATCTTTTTAGGGTGTTAAATGTCAATCGATGTTGTAATTTGAATAAAATTGTTTACAACTTGTAAACCACATTAGTTGTAGTTTAGAGCGACGACTCGTGACGAGTTTCCTTTCAGTTTCATGTCACCTGAAAGGAAACTCGTCGTGAATTATGGTGTAACGAAACTCGACTTGAAATGGTGAACGTGTAATGTTTTAATTGGTTATAACATACACGTGTGAAAAATGTTGCTTATTTTCCCGAAATAGTAAAAAATGTGTTGTGAACGTTTTAAATCGGAAAAAATCGTTTAAAACGTTCAGAATTTTTTTTGAACGTTTAAAATCATTGTATAGCTGGTATGCTGCCTGTGAGTCAAAAATATCATCATCTCGAGTAACCAATTGTTGCAAAGGTTGGAAAAATATGCGTTTCGAACAATCAAACTCCAGCTCCTCAAACGTAGTTAACAACTTTGTTTTATATCGCTTCGATGTCCATGTCGATTCTACATCCGGGTCTGCTAAAAATGGACTACACGACTTTTGAGTGAACGAATGTAGGCACAGCGACGATTTTAAACCATAATCCAACGGACCGTCAGACACATGGAATTAACAGATTAACACGGGAAGTTGTTTGAATGACATCGCAACAGTAGTTTAATTCTTTTTTTTCCTATTTTTTTTAAAAAATAAATATTAGAATATTTTTGAGATGCTTTTTCAATTTACGTTTGACTGAGTTTTGCTTGTCAACTTCGGTGATTTCATGTTCTGATAAAGAGTTCACGTATAACGGTACATCATTGGTTCGTTCTGTGTATAGTAATAGTAATACCTGTAATACAGGTTTTGTATTGTTCCAATAATTGGACAATAATAACCAAAGAATTACTGTGCACTATTTACTGAAATGTTCATAAAATTTATTAATTTAATTAATGAGTAATTGAAAAAGATACATGGAATGTAATGTAATCCATTCGGAACAAAAGGTCAGCGTCGATGCCAGGATTCGAACCTGGGCCCCCGAAAGGACGTGATTTCTAATCACGCGCATTATTGAAGCTACCGGCCATATTCCTCGCAAGACCACTCTGCCACATCGACTGGGGTCGGACGACGGAGCCGTCAAATATAAGATTATTTAAATATTAGTTGTAAATAAATTACGCAGCACCTAAATGACGTTTGACTGATAATTCCATGAAAACTTTCAAAAGAACGAGTCCAGTGGGCCCGCGCGGGGCCAGTCAATTAGTCAATTATAGAGTATATAGGTGCAAAAACATTATTCTTGTGAAAATTAGTGAAAATAAACATATATTCATACCCAGCATTATCAAATGTTGGAAGGTGAGCTGGCACCGGTACAATAACTGTGTACAATATGACATTTTTATGAGCAGCACAGTGTACAATAAATACTATAAAAAAAAAGGATTTTTGATACACCTGTTACAGGAACAAGTGATCGTCAACCAACAAAACGTTTGGTGGAAACACACTCCGAAAAGGCAGTTGATTTTTGGAACGCACTGATTTTCATTTTTACCCCAGCTCCACCCTGTTTCCAACAATCGCAACATCTGTCTTATCTTAAACGACCCCCAATCGTTACTTCTCCCGTTTTTGTATCCGACCTCTTCATCGAAACCTTTTCATTCTCGGCAACATCCTCACCCTCATCCTCCACCATATTGCATTGGCATCGCCACCTGTGCCTGTAGACAATTGACAGCGGCAATTGACATCAATACATTCATTCATTTATTCATTGAGGAGACAAAAGAAAAAAGAAATGGAAACACCAATTAATATCACGGTGAAGAATACATCTGGAGCGAAGTATGAGATGGAAATAACGGATTTGAATGAGACTATTGCTGATTTCAAGCGTCGTTTACAGGATGTCAGCTCTATCGAAGCATCTTCACAACGATTGATTTATCGTGGTCATATTCTCAAAGATCATCTATCATTTGAAGACATTCGTTCAAAACATTCTTTACAATCTGGTCATTCTATGCATGTAGTTTCAGCACCTTCTGCTGCTTCACGTAATTCTACTTCTGCTACATCTACACCTTCAACTACAAATCCTTCCTCCACAACAACACCGCCATCTTCTGCCACAAATGGTACAACAACTGCAAACAGACCGTCACATCAACCAATGCCAAACCCTTTCACAGGAGCAGCTGGTGGTGGTGGTGGTGGAGCAGCAGGCGGAGGAATGGGAACAGGCGGAGGAATGGGAGGATTGGCTGGTTTGGGAGGAACAGACATGCAAGAAATGCAAGCCCAAATAATGCGTAATCCAGAACAGATGCAAGCTATGTTAAATTCACCAATGATGGAGAATATGATGAACAATCCTGAAATCATGAGATCATTTTTGATGGCGAATCCACAATTACGACAAATGATGGAAGATAATCCAGATGTCGCACATGTTTTCAACGATCCTTCTACCTTTAGACAGATGATGCAAATGGCTAGAAACCCCTCACTCATGAATGAAATGATGAGGAACACTGATAGACAAATGGCGAATATTGAAATGATGCCAGGTGGTTTTGATGCCCTACGACGTATGCATGAAAATGTGCAAGCTCCACTCATGGACGCTGCTACTCATGGTGCTTTTGGTGGTGCTGGAACGCAAGCTGCAAATGACCAAAATGGTCAAAATGGTCAAAATGGCGGTGCGAATGGTGCTAACCCATTTGCTTCTTTGTTTCAACCACAAGGTTCAAATACGCCTTCTGATGCCCCTATGCCTAACCCATGGGCAACCCAACCTATTGCCATCCCTACGCCAACGCCACCACCAGCAACTACTACAAATAACAACAATAACAGCAACAGAACTACTCCGAACCCCGCAAATCCATTCGCGTCACTTTTTCCCAACGGTAGTGCAGGAGAAGGAGGTATGCCAGGAATGCCCAATTTAGGTCCTGGTGCAAACGCGGATGCCATGATGGAATTACTGGATAATCCAAGTGTGCAACAAATGATGCAGCACGTACTCGCAGATCCCGAAACGCTTCGAACAATGATGGAAAGTAATCCACAAATGCAACAAATGCTCCGAGAAAATCCTCAACTGGCTTCCACGTTACAGAATCCGGAAATGCTTAGAGCTCTTTTTAATCCAGACGTCTTAAGAGCTGCTAGGCAATTACAGGCTGCTATGGGTCAAGGTCAAGGTGGCGCTCCTGGCGCTCCAACTGGCGGACAGCAACAAGGACAGCAGCAGACAAGGATGAATGACATGATGCGTATGATGATGGGTGCCGGTGCTGGTACCGGAATGGGAACAGGGGGTGTTACACCGACGACAGGGTCTGAACCTAGTAGGGAAGAATTGGTGACTACGTACGCATCGCAGTTGAGTCAGTTAAGAGATATGGGATTCTTGGATGAGGCTATGTGTCTACAGGCGTTGAGACAGTCGCGCGGTGATGTTTCAATGGCGATTGAGAATTTATTAAGCCGCTTCGGTGGTTAACTGCTTTGCTTCTCATTTTTCGAGCATTATTTTTTGGTTGTCTTCCTGTGCGATTTTTTTTTTTTTTTTTTTTCTGGATTATGGTTTTGTCTTTATTCTTTTTTCTTTTGTGTTGAGTTTCAAATTCTCGTTTCTATCGTTTCTGTATGTTTATGTCTTTTTTAGAATATAAAGGGCAAATTATGTTGTTGGTCAATGATTCCAATGTGCACTTGAATGTGCACTACTTCCTCCACCAACACCAGGACCGCCTGGGTAATATGAACCTCCTTGAGGCGGAGGAGGACCACCACCACCGTTTCCACTGTTCATCATCTGAGTTGCTTGGTCATGCCTGGCGACGACAAAAGAAGAAACGTCATTTTTCAAAGATTGTAAAGTGTCTCCTTCTCGTGCATAAAACATCATTCCTTGTTGTAAATGCTCCAAAGTTTCTGAAAATTTCACAGCCGCCGCTTCATGTTTAAATACGTTCAATATACTATTTGCACTCTCTGCTTCTAATTTAGCATAATCATTTCCATATGTATGATGTTTTTCATGGATTGATTTAAGTTCAGAGATTATATTTGTATTCAATTCATTTGTAATTGTTTCCACTTCTTTCGTCAACATTCCTGCTTCATCTTGATATGGTTTATAAGCTTTCGTTAATATTAATGTCATTTGTTCGATTTCAGATTCTTGATCATGCAGTTGTTCACTTATTTGAAGAGTCGCTGATACTGCATCATCTTTCTGTCTTGCATTTCTCAAATTCGTTAACAATTCTTTCTTTCTTTCTATGCTTTTATCAACTCGAATCTTAACATCACTGTCGACTTTATTCATAATTCCATTTACAATCGCTTTTCTGTTGTCAACATCATCATTATTACTTTCATTTTCTTGTTTCTGTAATCGTATAGCAACGGCCATGTCTACATCAACGTTCATGATTTCATCAACAGAACGTTGATTATTTTGGACTTCATGAGCGACAACACGGTCAGCATTTGAAGCCTGTTCCATATTAGCATTAATTCTACCAAGTTTACTCCGATATCCAACAGTAAGTTGCATACTGTTTGCTCTTGCACCTGGAAAATATTGACGAATTGTTTCATCCTGGGCTTCCTCATCTTTTAATAAACTATTCAAATGTTGTATATTATTCTTTAGGTTACTTGATAATTTCTCAACTTGGGTTTGTAATTCCATCATTGCTTTAGAGCCTCCTCTGTGTTGTACGTACCGTACCGAATCTACAGCTCTTTGTTCAATTTCCGTCAATGCTTTTACATCTTTTCTTGATGTCGTTGATGACGTTGATGATGCTATTGACGTTTGCGCTTCTTGTAACATTGCTGGATATACTGTTGTTAATGAATGTGTCATATTGGTAACTGACGCATTAAGCATTAATGTAATATCATCAACCAATCCATCGACAGCTCTGGTATACCGTTCTGCAACCTGAAATCTAGAATCTTTTTCAACACTGTCATATGGTGGTAATTCTTGCAAACTAAATACAGAAGATTCGACAACAGCAGTCGCAATCACCGTAGTCACATTTGCGGGTTTCGCAATCTGTCCAGTGAGTATGTCTGGAATAGATTCAGGAACTTCCTCTCTGTATATAGTTCGATTATCTTCTTCAGCACTTTGAAGTCTCTTTTCTATATTTCTTTTCAAATTTTCCAAGTCTGTTTCCATTTCCTCTTTCATTTTTCTGTTATGTTCGGGGATGTCTGGTACTGTTTTCAAATCTTCAACACATTTAAGTAATTCTTTCTTAGCCTTTCTCAAACAACAAATTTCAGTACCAGCTTTTCCAACCTCACTTAAACATGAAGCATGAAGTGATAAAGCATGTACACTAAAATACAAATATAAAACAAAGCAAGTCTTACCAACAAACGTCATTGTGTTCCAATCCCCAACAGAAGCGCACGAGTTATATGCCATTTTATAAAAATCAGCAGTTCCCTTGGCGAGTTTGGATAAGTTTGAAATTGATTTGCCATTTTCCTTACATAGCGTGAAAATAACTTGTTGAGCATTCCCCAACATGGCATTTTTCAAAGCTGATAATATACTGGGATGGATATCAGGGGTGACATTATCAACACCACCAGGAGTCGGTGTCTGTTCACAACGTTCGAAATAACCAGCGGCATTCTGGAATTTTTTAATGGATGATTTTAAGCCGTGATTATCATTAGATCTCGGTAATTGGAATGACTGTATTGCTAATATACATTCATTGACTCCAAGATTGAACGATGTACACAGTTTATCAAATTGTAAATCTGCTATTTGACTAAATTGGTCGGAATTGACTGAACTGGTCCATAACAATGGTGATTCTTGCGGTAAGTTCGACGGTAGGTTACAGTCTGTCAAGTAAAATGATAGTGACCGATGGTATTTTAGTAATGTTTTCAATGTTTGCTCTGTCGTTGGGGGGTCTCGGGTCGAGAGACGTAGGTCGCTCAGTGTACGAAGAGCTGGTACATGCGTCGAAAGGAGTTGAGGTTGGTAGTGTGTACATAGCGTTGAGTGCAATGCTGTTGTTAAATTGATGATTTTTGTACGTTTAGCAGATGGATGCAGAAACATGTTGTAGAATTTTTGTTAATGGAGAGTAGAGTGCGAAAGCCGAGAGAAAGAAATTGTTTTAATAGAGCATGACGTTGTTGCCATGTCAACATTATTTATCAAGTTGCCAACAAGATTTGTTTTTCATTTTTTTATAAAAGTTTTAAATTTTTTCAATTTTTTCAATTTTTTTAATTTTTTTGAAATGTTTTTCTTTTTTAAAAAATTTTAAAATTAAAAAAATTAAAAAAATAATTTATTCAAACGTGTTTGAAGCTCTTGCACAGTGTTGAAGATCGAGTTGAAAAAGACTTTACACTTGGTGTTGTAGAAACCTCTGACACCGAGGGTACAAAAACCAACGTTAAGTAAAATATATATATGACATGACTGCCCTTTTTATTCGAACAACAATAACACTGGTAAGTGTGTCTATAAATACTAATCGGAAAATTTCCCGCCCTTTGATACGATACAAATAGATTGAATTCATCGTTGGCCATTCTGAATAAGCAGCCACTCGATCAATTGTAATCAACAATCAGCATCGTGGCTTAGTGGTCGGGAGACCCTCTGCTAGACGAGTGGTTGCTAGTTCAATCCTCAGCGGGTGCACCTAGGAACGTGGCCCGTGTCGTGCAGGGTAGAGCCGGCATCGCCCTTTGTGGCGATGCCGCCTTTTGGCACGGTTTGATTGGCTCACCGATCGCCACGTGTCTTCCCGCCAGCGGTCCACAGTAAACTGATCGTTAACATGGATAAATCACACACATTCCATATTTTTTAAAGAAAAACATTTAATTCATTTGACTTCATTTTATGGTCAACTTAAGTTGACCGGTTTTTTCACCTCGATAACCCCATCTTCTCGGTGCTCTGCTGATCAATTGCGATTACCAAATGCATTTATCATTTCACTAATAAATCCGCCATCTCCTTTGCCATTACTTTTCTCTGTTGTTGAACATGCCCAAGTGCAAGAGATTTGGTCAACTTAGCTTGACCAAAAATCCAACATTAGGGATATCGGAATGGTTACGTTAATCATACCCCTCGTCGCCGCCATCACCAATGCCATAGTCTTACGTCGCGAAGAAGATATCCGATCAATGGTCATTCACATGCATACATAGCTGGTGAAGATTTCGATAACCGTATGGTGAACCACTTGATGAATGAATTCAAGGGGAAGTTCAAGAAGGACATCACCGGCGATCAATGGTCATTCACATGTATAAATGACAATGACGAACACAATGATGCAGATGCAATGAGCAATCTTGCAGTTTTATTGAAGAGTGGTGCGGAAGGGGTGGAAGTGGATGCTATAGAATCGGTAAAACTCTATCGACGTGCAATCGACGAACACAATGATGCAGATGCAATGAATGGTCTTGCAGATTTATTGGAGAGTGGTGCGGAAGGGGTGGAAGCGGATGCTATAGAATCGGTGAAACTCTATCGACGTGCAATCGACGAACACAATGATGCAGATGCAATGAACAATCTTGCAGATTTATTGGAGAGTGGTGCGAAAGGGGTGGAAGCGGATGCTATAGCATCTGCGGAGCTGTATGAACGTGCAAAACGCAGTAAAGGACTAAGCAATGAATAATGTTGCAGTTTTGTTGGGAAGTTGTGCAGAAGCTGTGAAGTGGGTGATAATAGAATGGTTCCCCTCAAACTCAAAATTTCTCCGGACACCATCGACAGTATGGGTTCACAACAACATGTAAACATCAACGGATAATAATTATTCATAAATATTCACTTTTTCTTGTACATTTCAGTAATACACGATTGCTTGTTATCAACTGCATCAGTCACCTGATATCCATACCTCGAACACTGTTCGGTCGGTGGTGAGAATTATTGAAGTTCAATCTTTTTTACATTATCACTTAGCAGCACATCAATTTTTGTAGCAAGCAAGACGAATCGTTTTTCTAGAAACCAATAATTACCAAATGTTTTGTGATTTGTGAGTGTTATACTCTGCTGATTCATCGATAGCACTTCATTTTGAAGTACACTCAGCGAGGTATGAATTTGTTCTTCCTTTTCTAGAAAAAATAAACACTTCCATAACTCCGATTGTAGAGGTCGGAATTGCAAAAGAATTTACTACTTCTCCCAAGGGCAGAGGTGCGCAAAAATAAGTATTGACAGTCCGATTTAAAAAACCTCTTTTGGAGCCAGTCCTGGGTGACCTTTGCTGCATAATTTCATGAACCTCAGCCATACCCCAGAAGCGCTCATTTACCGTCAGAAAGAGTTGCGATTCGAAGTTCGCTGGAAGAATCTTCTTACGCCGATCACCCAATGCATGCCCCACAATCGAGAACAAACGTTCACAGATATTAGAGGCCGGCAAAATGAAGCGGAGGTCCATGTAGTCGGACTTCTTCTGCTGAGGTAATGTCTTTCGCCTCTTCAATACGGATTGGGCGAAATTGGTCTCGCCATTTCCATCAGCGTCGTCTACGATTGCAACGTCTGAAAGCTTGAGATGGACAACTGATTTCTTCTCTTGTGTTGTCAAGGTACTTTCATTTCCACTTTGAATCTTAATAATTGCTCTTTCGAAAATAGGATTCTCGACAATGGTTGCAGTTTGCTTCAGTCTCACTTTTGTTGACACATTTAGTAACATTTAGTCACAGTTTCAAGATGACTAAGCTTTTTGCAAATTGTTGAAATTACTTCTTCATATTCTTCGCCAGAGATGAGATCTTGGATGTCATCGTCATAAATATTTGGTAGAAATGTTTTTATCCCTTGGAAACGTTGTAACACATTGAATGTAAAGCTCCATCTAGTGTCGTTGGCCTGTTTAGCTGTAAGATGGGTCAGACGCCGGAGTTTCACGGCTGGAATCTGATAGCTAAGCCTTTTCATAAGATGTTGCACTGCATCCACTACTGGCGCTTGTTGTGATATAATGTCTTTAACTGCAAGATTAAATCGATGACTATGACAGCCGACGAAATTTGGGCCTATTCGCCGTGACATTGCACGGTTTGTATTACAGTTATTACCGACAACTGCAACCACATCATCCATACTCTTATTGAACAAAGTTATTACAAACTCCATAAATTAGTAGTGCTCGTGGGCATCCAAGGACTCCTCGTTCTCCATTGGAGAGCAAGCTAGTAAAACTATCTCGTACCCAATTTGGTTTAACACAGGATATGTTGCATACAGAGCAACGTAATGCGAGTCGCCTCCAGACCATCCATCAAATACGATGGTGAATTTGTCTGGTAATTGGTCTCGAATCCGGGACTCCACAATCACCGTCAGTTTTTGCATGTATGACATTAGTGTGTTTCGGCAGATGGATTCGTGTTTGAAATGTTTGCGGATAGTATCGTTTTCGCAGAAATAGAACGGTAGAAGACAAAGAATTTCGCACTGAAGCCATCCATGCGCTGCTACTGTTTTTTGTGGATAAAGGAGGGAATGAAACTGGGCACGTCCAGGCTTTTATATATTCAAAATTCGGGAAGCGATCTCGTTCTTATGATGCAGATTGATATGGACGCGCAAAGATTTGTGTAGCCTGCAGTGCGCTACACTACTGTGCTTTTGCAGGAAAAGCATGTCCACCTCCCATCGTGACTGTCTGATGCGTGAAAGAAGAGAATTTACAGTTTCTTACCTGAATGGTCGGACATGACGTAAAGAGGCAAGAAGAATAATATCACAACTGATCTTCGTCGGTCATTTCACCGGAAAACTGTGAATTCAGTTCGATACATTATGATAGTTACTTCATCATTGCAGCAAATGCGATGGCGTCGCATTTGTTTTACACTGTAATGGCGCATATTTATCATTGGGAAGAAAGAAAATGTAAAATAATTTGAGCACAGAAAAAAAAAATTTATACTTATTTATACTTATTTAAATAACTTAAATAATAACTTATTTTTGCGCACCTCTGCGGGAGGCTCCCCTTCACGTTACTGAATGTTAATCTCTATTAAATGATATGCAAATTTTGCATACCCACTTTTATTTACAGTACTGTTAAACACTGAATTGAAATAACGGTAGCTCTTTGTTATTTAAGCAAGGGATATTTATGGGATAAAATCATGTGTGATGATTTGATGAATGCGTTTGTTGCATCATGTCATCGACTGTATAACCAACGCATAATCGTAAATAATTTCAACTCTCCTTCTCAACAATAGCATCATCAAAGCTCACCAAAAGAAAAACGTAAACAGAAAACATAACAAAAGAAATATCAGAAACGACGTAGCGTTAATCAACTTGACCAGTTCATCCCATGCAATCCGCGATGATTCATCTACTCAAGAATCCTTCACTGTAGTGTGATTGTGCATGACATCAAGTTGATTAATCAATTCTTTGAAGCGACGCGTAGGTAGCGGTTTGGTTAGGAAATCTGCCAACTGATTCTCAGTCTTGATGTAGCTTAAACTTATTACCCCTCCCTGAACCAGCTCATTTAAATAATGATAACGCAAACTGATATGCTTGGATGAAATAAACCTTCTTTCACCCTTTGATAACACAATATACGCCAAAATATCCTCATGTAGTACAGTAGGAACTTCCTGTCTAATATCAAAACAATTCAACCAGCTCCTGAACCAGACAAACCATGCGAGCAGCCTGATCTGCCGCTATATAATCCGCCTCTGCGGTACTGTGCGCAATAAATGATTTTCGCTTTGAAGACCAACCCACCACATGATTTCCAACATAAATCAATACTCACATAGTCGATTGTATCATCTCGATGTCATTCGCCCATCACGGATCAACTAGAAATGTAATTCGCTTGATGAGCATTTATCAGAGTAAAGAAGTCCATGCTTTATTGTTCCCTTGACGTACCTTACTAATCCTTTTTATGCCTACCAGTGTAGTGTGATTCCCTGGGTGCTGACACATAACGTGCCAGTTCTAAAACTGCAAGTGAAATATCAGGCCTCGTGCATACTCTCAAGTATAATTAACATTCAATAAGCTCTCGATAAGGACAAGAATTCACTTCATCGTCTGACGTTGAGTGAGAAAACTTGTAAAAAGCTTCACTTATTGACAATGGCACTTGATTGTCTTTAGCATTTACGATGTTAAAATTGCTTAGTATTTTATTTATGTATGAGCTTTGAGATACATGAATTTCATTTCCTTTCCTACTTATGCTCATACCTAAGAACCAGCAAACTTCACCCATGTTCTGCATTTTAAACCTAGCTTTTAATAATCCTTTTATTCTCTCCAAGGTATCATCATTGTTAATCATTATGAGGATATCATCAACGTACTCCATTATTGATATCTCTAATTCCCCTCGCGCGTGTCTCACATATAAACAATTATCCGCTAAAATTGGTGACATGCCGCATATTTCACGTAGAAAATGATCCAAAGTCAAATTACACATTCCACTTGCCTGATCCAATCCATATAACGCCTTAAATAATTGGAATGGGTATTCTTCTGGAACTAGTTCCTCGTACCCAGTTGGAGGCTGCACATAGATCACATCATCCAAAACTGCGTTTAAGAATGAAGTCGTTACATCCATTTGATGTATTTTCAGCTT
>JAULBU010050949.1:0-12832 GCA_032358235.1 Odonthalia washingtoniensis | reverse complement strand
TCTTAAACGAGCACAAATTGATTGACTAACCACAATTTGAAAACGTACTTGAATAAGACTAGTGACAAAAGCGCCAGTGCAAGCCAAGGCAATCATGAGCCTTTCTGTTGTGTTGGCGTATCTGAAAAGAGAGAAAAAAGGGACCTTTGGTGGTGGTGGTGGTTTGTCTACATCAGATTCGGTGTCTTCACCATTTTTCTTCCATGGCATCCATGATTTCTTAGCTGGCATGACATCTTCATTGTTTGATGGTTTGTCAATTGGCGTTTCCAGAGTATCCTCCTCCACCGTCTTCAGTGCAGATTGGTGTGGTGCACTTTGAATTGACGATGGGTCCATCGTGGAACTGAGAACAGCGGCCTTAATTACAACGAACTAACTTTTTACCCCAACTAATGTGATGAATGAAACAGCGTACCGGGAAAAGACTTTCCCAACTTGTTGAGACTGGGGTGGGACGCGGAAAGTTACGAACACGGCGGCCCATCTACAGTAGTTTATAAGTTATAGTGGAAAAGGAATCAAAATTTAAAAAAGAAAGTTACAACATCAGAGACATTACAAAAAGATCTATTTTATGATTACTTTTAGCGATAGTTGTGAAGATTGTCATTTACTTGGTTAGATCACAACTTTTATCGAACTGCGGGGTGGTGTGCGCTGGGAGCGGATGGCGGAGTTGTTAGTGCGGTTGAGGCAACAATGACGATGATACTCCGCAATAACATTATAATAATATAATAATATATTAATATATTATATTATATGAATGTATGAGTGTAAACAATGTCTTGAAAGTCTCAAAACAATTTTGGGTGTCTCACGACGACGTCCAACTGTGCAATGTACCTACTGCGTGACTGTACTGTATTGTACAGTATTGTACAAATCATGTGTAGGTTAATGACTAATGTCTTCGACCGGGGGTTTCCGTGAAAATTCGAAAAGAAGAAAAAATTACAACTTTGATTTACAGTATCTCTCATGTATCTGAAATAGCACCAGGTTCTCTGTGCGAGAATTCATCATCGCTGTCAACCTTGCAACTGCATAAAAAACGAACCCGTGAAGAGACACGTGGTGTCGAAATATGTGCTTCGCATATGTTTTGATTCGCTCATTCACCGTTTCATGACGGGCTCTAATTTTTGCATGTTTTGTACGATTCTCAGTTGGCACTGTATTCGGCGTGATACAGCGCAGCACATGGTTGTATCCATTATCAGCAACGATTTCGTATTGTACACGTGGTCCACGAAATAAATTATTTATTTGGAATACCATCATGAACAGCAGACAATCCGTGGCCGTCTACAGAACAGTGGTATTGCTCTTCTGCTTCATATGTATGAGGTAATCGGTCTTCCCACTGTATATGTTTTTAGTTAGTACAGTAATTTAATTTTTTAAAAAATATATATCAAAATTAATATGCTACATCAAAACATACATACCGCTGCTATTTTTGCAATCAATTTTACAGCACACCAATACCACTTAGGGCATCTCTAGTTAGGCTGCTGAGAGTTGAGTAAAAAACACTACGTAGTATTTTATGTAAATGGAAGTGAGACTTTCTACATGTCAGTCTAAGCCAATGAGAACTGCCTTGACTGACACGTTACAAGTTTTTTACCTTTCAATCCTTAGAACAGTATTAAAAGCATCAGAACATGATGAAGAGAGACAGAAGACTTTCTCTCTCTTCACTGTTCTACCTACTTCACAGAAACAGGTATACTGTTGACAAAAACGGTGCTGAGCTTGTGTTTTAACACCATAAAAATATTAAAATATAAAAACACGGTCGTGTATAAGCCATACAGTCCCGAGTCGTGTAGTGTACAGTTACGTAGTCTGGTAGATGACCAATCGAAATCGATAATATGTATATTAATTTAATTAAGTAAAGAGAGACATACTCTGCTCCTGCGTAATTTACACATACGAAATTCGTGCAATGTGAATTTAGAAATTAGATTGTGTGAACGAGCGTTGTCTCGCGAAACGAAAATGGAGGAGTCCGACCACCGCAGTGTTATGTCTGTCACCCCTGCATACGCACCCGGTATGGAAACGCAAACTGAACGGTATGGAAATGTCACGAAACGGCGTGGGCAACTGTTGAGTATTGTGATGGAACTCCAGAAGCAACAACAACTTTTGCTGGAGGAAATTGGAAAGGATATAACTGAAATTGCCGATACGGAAGAAAAGGGAGCGGAAACCGCAAACCTATTTGGAAAATGAAAGGCGAACCAACTATGTAGGCAACGTGGGAAATTTTATACTCAACGCTCATACATGCACGGAATGGAAATTTTAAAGAAAAGATCAACGTTTTGAAATGCGTTTATAATGAATTGAAAACCGAATTGGTCGTTTCAAACCTGATATATGGGAGAATGTTCATGGTATGTGTGTGGAGGTCATGGAACGATTGATGTAAAATTATTGAGTTTGTTACGTGCGATAAGAAGTGGTAATTACGAGAATGTACGAAGTGGAAAAGAAAGCCTGGATGGTAGTGATGTCAAAAGCTTGTCGTGGGAATTCTGCCAATTTCTGAAAGAGAAATTCGGAAACCATTTTATGAATAGAGTTCTTAAGAAAAACGAATTGGTAGAAATAAAAAAAAAATCACTGTTAATAATTACACTGGGTCAGTTGGGTTCTTGGAGTGTTTGAATGTCATTGACAGGGGAAGTAACCATATCGGTAGTTGTAAAATAGACAATGGAAATGGAAGGGACACTACATTGGAGGCATGGGTTGATAAATAAATGAATTGCTGGAATTGGACAATGTTGAGCGCAGCAGCGAGCCAATGGGCTAATTATGTAATGGACTCAAAATTTTTACAGGAAATATACTGCTCACACATTAGATAGATGCATAAATATGGATATTTATCTAACCATATGGTATGAGAAGACATGTCATGTACTTCATTGTTGATGGAAACTACCCATGGTGGCCGACGTTTGTTGAACTGGACAGTACGAATGTTTCTGATAACGGTGCCTCCATTCAACGTAGTCATGAGAAATTACGTAGAGTTGTACATGATTTTCTCAGACATTTGAGAAGAAGATATATTCTGCTATTCCAAACGGTAAAACAAGAAGAGAGTGTTATAAGCACTTAAATAAGTGGGAGAATAGTAATATTGTATAAAATTATGAACCGTGTTGGACAGGAAAGTAGTACTGGAAACGGCAATGAAAATGGTAGCTCACTGGGCTTTATTGTTAAGAAAGAACAGTCAAAGTTTGAGCAATGAAATAGAGAAACCGAACGGTTGCATGTGAAAAACAATGAAGAGAACATGCAGCATTATTTGCACGGGAGAGAAGACTGCTCTGGAAAAATTTTCATTTCAATAACACAGCTGAATGGGCGATACTATACGAAGATTTGAAAATTCATAATGTGAGTAGACGTGGTTGTTGGAAAGAAATTGAGTATGTGCAGGAGCCTCTAGAAAATGTTGAACGGACAGGGGTATTGTGAAGAAATATTGAGAAATTCCAATATCGATAAATTTTAGAAAAATACCGGAAAAAAGTGACATAGAATCATTATAGTATGACCATAGGGTAGTTTCCGGAGATTATAATAAAAAAGTTGTGTGATTTCTTTTAAACGAAATGAATAGTTTCCACTTGTGTATTTCAGCACACGCACTCGTTGTTTGATCGTAATTTGAAAAAAAAAATTAGATATCTGGTTGTAAGAGACATACGCGATATTCAATATACCGACATGGAAAGGAAACAACCAGAAAGAAGTATAACACCGCATATGGTGTCTTGCAACGGTTGTTGCAGGAGCGAGTGGAAATATTTACGGAATGTCGTAGAAGCAACGCAGAAAACCAGTTACAAATATGAGTCCTGCAAAGAACGACGTTGTGTGAAAACTAACTTATGCAGATATCATACGGTGAGGATATGAATATGACAACAGGTAAGTATATCAATTTCGTATTGAAACGGGTGTCAAGCAACATTTGAAAACTTAACAAGTCATACCGTACGGTTTTCAATATAAAAGGCAAAATCATACCTGCTTTTCAGTTTCCACGGATAATGAACTAACCTTTTTTATGCAGAAAGCGATAGTTTCGGAACGAAGGGGATATCAGACTACAACCGAGCGGAATCAAGCAACAAGAGGGAAAAAAGACATGAGTAACAGCAGATTAACGCGCACACAAGGTGGAGGTCATCGAACCGTGTCACGTATTTTTGACCGACGTGGTGATCCGAACATATCAGTAACACTAGAACCAACACAATTTACACTTGGGTATGAGCAACGACCGGCGAGGTATGTAACACTAGCAGAACCGTTCATCACCAACTTTGGAAGAGATGTACTTATAGCACATACAAACTGGAAAGAGGATCATCGCTACAAAAGAAATGGTAGAGGACGGAGAGGAAGGTCCCCGATGGATGTGAACGAGTACATATCACGGTGTGCACATGAAAACGTTTTCGATAGGGTCCGGTTTGAATTTATGCGAGATGATCCGAATGGTAATGGGCGTGTAGATGGGTCACTGCCACAAAGTTGGAAGATTGTTTGGAGTAAAAGATGGGCTCATACAGGCGTCGAACCAATTCAGAACCCAACAAGAATGCCTGCAGATACGTATTGGCTGTGGTGTCCAGAGGAAGCTGATTATCATTACCGTGGGGTTGATCTAATTAACACCTTGAAGCCAACTAAGGAAACATAGAAGTCGATATATGAAGTATCATCTATTCTTCCAAAACCTATAACCGATTGGTATATGATATCGGAAAGAAATTACTGGGAAGAGGACTCGATATCTGAACGACGAATACGAAGTGCGACTAAACACACATCAACACCTGGGAGGTCTGTTGAAATCCGACAAAGAGAGAATCCATGTGTGATAGGTTGGAACGAGGTAGGTGTGTTTGAAATACCTGCCCAAAGACGTAATAATTTTTACATGCCAGTACCAGCTGCTGTTTCTAGAATGGAACCATCTGTGCTTATTGCCCCACCTTCACCACCGCTTCCGGTTCATCATCTTGTTGATTTTAAAAATGGAAATGAAATGTACTGTACAGTATTTGCCCAAGTTGTGACGAGAGAGGCGATCGAACTGTTTATAGGAACCTTTATACATTTTTACAGGTATCGTGTGCGAATGTGTAAACAAGGGGAGCCTCGTATAACTGACAGTGATGGGTACGGGATAATGAAACCGTTGCCAGCGAAATTGGGGAGTTATTGTACCGATCGGTTTTTAGTAGAGTTATTTCATAACAGTGATTACGACCTGAAGAAAGTTCTCCTACCAATCAGACGACCCAGTTAAGTTGACTGCGAAACGCTGAGAAAACAAATGGTACATCCCTTTCTCCATTAAGATTGGAAGGAAGGTAGACTGGTTGATATACTGAAAGCTGAGGAGCGTGAATATAACTTTTCCAACCGCAAAATGAACTACTGGAAAGTAAGGGTGTTCCCTGAAATTGCAACACCGATCCGGGATGTGGAGGAAGCCACGATGGACGTTTGTAGAGATAGAGTTATAGAAACTCTATTTAAATATGGATATAGACAACGTGAGCCTGACCTGACGGCTGTATTGTTGGGTAATAAGGACAGTGGGTTGGGTGATCAAGATATAGAATTTGAACATAATCGCGACGAATTGTTCAATGATAACAATGGGTGGTATGGGAAGGTTGTCTACGTGGTTTGTCTTCATTTCTGCCACACACGCCGGAGGGACTCACGATTCTACTGCCTTTCAGACATCCTCAATGCACAACCTTGTTGATAGTGGAGAACTTCCAGAATCGGCAGTAGTTGTGGCGGATGACGCGTACCGTAGTACATTACTTACAGTGACACCGTATACCAGTCGAAATCGTCCAAGAGATAAAGAAGCATTCAATTTCTATCATTAGAGCTGCCGTATGGTCGTTGAACAGGTTTTAGGCATGTTGGTGGGGATGTTCGGTATTTATTGGAAGCATATGAGGAAGATACTGGAAAAGCCTACAAAGATAATAGCAGTAACGTGCAAACTGCACAACTTTATAATAGACCATGCAGGAAGAGACGAATTTGAAATGATTCTATTGTAGTCTGAAAACAATGTGCAAGGTGTACCTGATGTATACCTGCAAGAAAGCGCAAAGATCTTTCTATTAATACGAATATAGTCTGAGGAAGACCAAATGGGCCGACTCAAAATATAAGAGAGTAAATTAGGGCAGAATTACAGGAAGGTGGTTACTTGCGACCACATAATTAGTAAGTAACATTATTGACTTTGTCTCTGCGTGCTTCCATGAAGTTGATCGCACAAGTTTTCAACTACATATTTGAAAAGTGTCTGATCTTGTTGAGTTTTGAGTTTCCCAACATATCCCTTGCATCGTTTATTGCGGAAAGAAGTGTCTTAGTAGACTGGGACATCACGTCCACTGCGAGGTACTACGAACTTTCACTCTCAGCAACTTCTCTTTTCCAGCGGCCGCCGGCTTCTGTGGTCGAAGCACATCGGAGTTTTCCCCCAGACCCCCACCCATTGTGTCAAGGTTACTTCGACGCTTTTTTATACTACTTCTACTACCTTCATCTCTGATGTAACTAAGATCCACACCATCCTCAAACTGTGCGGATAAAGGCAACGTTCGGGTGCACATCTCCGATAGAAACGGATACGTCCCGAAGAAGCAGTACGAATACATAATAAAATACATGTTTTTAAATCCAATAAAATCATCTGGGTCACCCTGACCACTCTTCTCGTACCTTTGCAGTGCTGTCCCGTATTCTGATCTGAATTCTGCGAACTTTTCTTCAAAGTCAAACCTTCTCTTTCATGGGGACGGATGGCGGGATTCACAGAATTTATAACACTCATCGTGACACCACCACGGAGCATTTCAACAAGTCCAGGTATGAACGTTATGTCATTAAATAAGGAAGAAAGGTCTTCAGAAGGATACTCTATCTTGGTGTCCAATTCAGTACGAGTAAGAATTTTCTGAATACGTTGTCTCGCAACTGTGCTTCTTGAATCACCGAGGACGTGTAGAAGTCTGCAGTATTCGTCTCCTGTAAATTCAGAAATTCTCCTGCTTCGACCTACAGCAGGAGATGCTGACTTTTCTGCACCAGATCCTTCCCCAGTTTCCCCATTGTTGGAGATGAAGGACCGTTTGTTGTCTCGGTCCATTCTGGAATTCCGATAAGAACACTGCCCTCTGCATCTAACTGGGGTACATCACCCCTCTTCCAAATAACCTTCTCATCACCATCACGAGCCTTCACCACTTTGGATGACGAAGGTCGTAAATGTAGGATCCTCTGAGCAGATGCAGATAGAGTTGGGGCTTGGTCAAGTTAGTGTTCTTCATACTCCACACGGAGTAGATGTTCGTGAATGTCCAACGTGTGCAGTTCCCTTTGCACCATCTTCATCGCTATAATACGGACCTTCATGCGATTCTTCACATTTTGTACACCAGTCACTTTTAGTGTCAAAAAGGGCTAGTAGCCGGGAGCCTGCGGGTATGGTTTGTTTGGGACCAATCAATTGCATTAGGGGAAAATGTAAGGTTAGAAGTGCTGGAGTTAGTTCTGTTTATTCCGCGGTTTCTGGAAGCGCGGGCTGACCTCTAATCCTGATACTATTGAGTATCCTCGCGGATGTGCTGGTAGGAGGTCACGTTAATGTCCTCCTTCGACTCTACTCGCAGTCGGTCAGTCTGATCACACGTAGAACGCGTGGGACTGATTTTCTCCTACCGTAAATATTAATTACTTAGTGCGTGGGTTAGATCGAGTTTCCACTTTCTGATTGTTATTGACCACTAAGTGCAATAGGTTGGGTTTTGGACGGATTCTGATGTCTTTGATAATGTCTAACTGTTTATTCTTTCGATTCTAAATCGGAAGTGGGTACAAATAAGTAAAGGAAATAGGAATGAATCCTGACGCGTGTGTTAGGATTCGAGCAAAATAGCTAATGTTCTAATTAAGCTGACGGTTCATCTCATCTTACTGACAGTCACCGTACAGTACAGTCATGGGTGGTTCGGGCTCGAGGGCCGGCACTCGATAATTGCATTTCATACTGTAGCGTGTGATTGTCTGTCAGTGTAAATTCTGATCTGGAGTCGTATCTGGTTACTGTACATAATACTGTAGTGAGCGGTAGTCCGACAGTGTCAATCTGCTTGATGGTCAGTACTGTGTGCCATCTGTATCCCGTGTAACAGTATTCGTACCGTCTCTTTTATAAGTCTTTTACTCATTTGGTGACCTGGACCCTTTTCCCCTATTCTCTTACCATCGTACTTCTTCGCGAAATTTGCGTCACGACTCTCAAATGCTCACCCTCAATGTCACCGTCGTTTTTGTCGATGGCTGTCGCCATTAATCACCTTATCACTTACAGATCATCATTTTGTTATCATCCTCTTTATTTTACTTCTCACGTTACCGTCATCCTTTATCGTATCTCATACATCCATCTTTGTATCCGTCTCTCCCTTTTACTGTATTTGCCTTCCTAGCCTTTTTGTTTATCATATAGTATGTATCACCATTATCATTATCATATCGTATTATCATCCATCATCCTCATTATCATATAGTATTCCTACCCATTCTTCTCTTTACCATATCGTAATCTTACCCATTCTTCTCTTTCGATATCATCATTCTATTCATCCTCTTTTGTATCACACACACCGCTCGTCCTTCTATCGAATAGTGAGTACGATTCGACATTTAGGACTTTGAGAATTGATTTAAAGTCTAATGGTTGATGAAATTAGGTTACAACTGCGCCTTCGCCTCGGCAAGATTGAACGGCACCGTACTGGTTCCATATGATTCTATACAATCCATGTACTGGGCAAGCCTACTGCCGCCGGTAGTTGGCTGCGTAGTCAGAGGCTGATCTAATAAATCAATCATGTCCTCTTCCTCCCCATCCTCACTACCATTTTGTAAAGTTCGTGGAACAGTACACGGAAGATCGGTCGATACTAGTGGGATTACAGGTGCTGGGGAATGGGGACGGCGTTGTAAACAGCGCTCGGAAGATTCATGACTCGGTGTTCGTGCCCGTGTCGATTGACAAGGTCGCACTCGAGCGGATGGGGGGATTCGGAGTTTGATTGTAATTATTATTACGGAGCGGGTGTGAGGATTGGGAAGTTGATATAATTATCAAAACTCGGCGCCGGTGCTCGTGCGGATGACGGTAGTTGTGACTCGGTTTGTCACTTAGCTTTCGGGTTAAGGTGTGGAAGAACGATACCGATTCGAACGCCTGAGAGGACTTGGAGGTGGGAAGTAGGAGACACAGCGCCGTACTGTGCGTTGTCATCATATTTTTTTTCTGAAGGAGAAAATAAAATGAACTGATGCAATTATGTGGATTGAAAATTCTACGCGTGCGCCTACACATAACAAAAAACAACATGAAATTAATTACTCGGAGATGAAATATCTCCATGTTCTAAATCAAGTTCGACTTGATTCAGAGAGAAATTGATTTCGGAAATCGGCTTCTTATGGGCTCAATGGAAATATCCAAATCAATTTCTCCAAAATTTTTATGCTTAAAAATGTTATAGAACGACCCTAAGGTTTATATCAAAATTAATATTAATAATAATTAACGTTAGTTAATGTAAATTTGTGTTACGCCTTTTCAGGTGATTCCAAAATTCCCGGAGTTTACAGGTGCAAATCTGGTATACGTGTATCAATTAATAGTCTTCACCATCGGTCGCCGCCGTTGGCTTCAACGGGAGGTTTTCTTTTTAACCCTTTAAGGACGGGGAGAAAACTAGATAATAATCTAATTTATTTTGGAGAAAACACGGACGTTATTGGCGGAATCGGTGAGTGCATGCTGGCTGTAGGAAACTCAATCAAATTTTAACGAATGATAGAGTCGAAAAAGTTACTGTCTTCTTAACTAGATTATAATCTAACTGAGTGATGGCATGATTTCAGTGGCTAAAAACGTCTATTTTTATCGCTAAGCCAATGAAAATGTAGTATGAAGAAATTGAAATATGAAATTGGAGATCTCAACATTTTTACAAATCAATGCAATTTGGGAACATAGGCTCCTTTCCCAATTCTTTCTGGTTCAGGCAGTAAAAAAGTCTGAAATGTATGTAGTTCGGTAAGATAAGGGTATGGGGAAAAATCACAAATGACCGTAATCCCCATCGCCTGTTTGGACGATATTTCAATGCATGCCGAGGGCTGAAGACTAACACATTAGTACCGTTGCATGTTTCATGCAAAATTCTCAGCTATCTCATAAAATGGGTTGTTCCTGTAGTGCAGGAGTTCCTAACAACGTTGTTTTCCCTGTACCAGATTATGGTAAAGTAAAAATTTATTTCGTCCCCACATGTCATGCGGATATTTTTGACTCTACATGACATAATCAAACTTGAAAATTGTAATTATTGCCGTTTCCATTCGAAACATTACCTACAAAAATTTCAATCAAAATCCCGATCTCATTTCCTCTCATTTTCATGTACTTACAATGTCCACCGTTTTCTACTATTTTCCTTACTTTTATGATGATATAATTTACTGTAGTAACTTCCTCTTAACTAGATTATAATCTAATTTACAGAACCACGTCATTAAAGGATTAAAGTTACACGCTTTGATTCTCATCACGATTCACATGATGCAAGACGGCACATGTTCGGAATTTGAACGTGTCAAAGCTACTGGCGTGATGATGACTACTGCACTGTCTCTGATAGATCGAGCCCCTCATTGTTGTGTGTACCATCGCTCGGTTACTGTAAAAAGAATTTAATTTGCTGAAAAGGTGACGTACAGATGGATCCAGGTGTTCATGCAGACTACTGGGCCCGTAATGAGAGCACAGACTGGAAAACTTTTTGTGAGCCCAGAGAAAAAGGTGTAAATTAAAAAGGAGATTGCTTATAACCTGGGTGTTTTAAAGAGGGGATTTGACAGTGATGATCTGGATGAGGATTTAGCCTCTAACGCGGAAGAGACTTACTTCGTCTTCAACATGGACGACGGAAAGACAATTGGACTTAGTGGGAACCAAACAGTCAAATATGTAGATGTCGTGTCAGGAGATGATGGCATGAAGATGAGGGTTCACATAACTGGAGGAAGGTTTCGAAAAGTGGAGCTACCCATGATAATCTTCAAAAACAGCACCAGATCTTATCCTATCAGGGGTGTAACGGAGGTTCAAGGTGTTTGCTACCGCTAGCAGCCTAAGGGATGGATGGATGGCATTACATTTGAAAAGTGGTTGTATGACCCATGTGTCACATGGGCTGCTCCACATTATAGAAAGCGTGTGTTGTTTGTAGATAACTGTTCTGGGAATTATATGACACCAAGAATCGAACTGCCCTGATTAAAATCAAGACATAAATGAGGATGCTTCCGAAGAATGTAACAGACCTCTTCCAGCCAGCTGATTCGTTTGTTCTATCTAAGATCAAAGACGCCTGGAGACGCAAATGGGATATTTACAATGCAAAGCTCATAAGCGAGGGAGAGTGGAAAAACAGGCGATGCTTGCAGTGGACAGTTGAAAAATCCTGGAAAGAATTTTTTTGCAACTTGCTGCTGACTCTGTACGCGAAGTCAACTGCTAGACTGATAAAAAGAGGATACCTTAGGCTCGAAAGGCCATGATACAGTGTGGTATGGGGTTGAATCGACGTTGGGAGGAGTCCCAACAATCGCTGGAGATTCAGAGCATTGTGTCAAAACACCGGGCGCATCTCGAAGGGGCTCATCTCAATTAAAACATTTTTCTTTGATTTACATTAACGTTATTTTTTTGAGTTCACTATTACCGTTATTAAAGATAATTCTGAATTGCACATAAATAATATTAATTATAAATTAACGTTAGTTAACGTTAAATATTGGTACAAGCCGTCAAAAGTGTGGTTCGAAATTAACGTTATTAACGTTAACTACGTTAATCGATGTGCTGCTTTTATTATGGAAAGTCTTTCTTGGTAGCCTTTATTAAATTTTAATTTCTAATTTTCCGTCGTCTGATTGGACGATGGCGAGATCTCGATTTTTCAGATTTTGATCTCACAGCTGTACACCTGTGAGGTAAAAAGAGAAGAATAACAGAAGAAAGGAAGACAGCTTTTTCGTTTAGAGAGAAAAAGTAAGTAAAAGAGGAAGCTACATTTGTTTTGTTTTTTTTTGGAGGGCATCACTGCGCTTTTAACTCACGGGTCTCGAATCGACGCCAACATAGTACTCTTGTGGAGGCAACAAGCTCAACGCCCTCGAATCTTCACCGGTGATGGAGATGTAACAATGTTCATGTTCTAATTTGAGAACATTGTGTTCCATGGCAAGAATGAGGACACGAAGTCTATTGAACTACTCGCTAATCTTGACGGAAGTGCATTCGAGTTCATTTTCCAACGGTTAAATATCGATGGCAAGTTGAAGGCGGAAGCCGTGTCGTTCTCGGTGGGGAAGGAAGCACTTTTGGCAGAGTTTGAAAGGAGAGAGGAACCCAAGGAGATAATTGGGCAAGCGACCGAAGCGTCTATCCTCCAGGACAGCTTGACGAGTTCGATGAAGAAAATGAATAAATTATATGAGAAAGCTGGGTTCAATGAAGAAGCGAAGTTTGGCATGCTGCGCTCAGCAATGATGAAGGTGCCTGACTTAACCGCCTTCTACATATACCGTGGAGCGAAGGACTATTCTTCATTGAAGAAAGTCGTCGAGGATATAGAGAATGGTTGCCAAGCAA
>JAULBU010050938.1:0-12834 GCA_032358235.1 Odonthalia washingtoniensis | reverse complement strand
CAGTTCGACGGTTGTGCAGCAGGAGCCAATGGGGATTGCTGACCAGGCGACTTAAAAGTGCAGTGAGATGGCGTCTATTGTGGCGGGTTCTGAGGTCGGATGGGTGGCATGGTCCGTGCGTCGGCAGTGTACGGCTGCCATGGTGAGTGATGGGTTACTTGTTCTGTGCAAGAAGCCGGTTCGGTTGAGTTTGGGTTAATGTTCCGCATTTAGGTAATGGTTAGCTCGCGGATGAGGCCAACGGTCTTCGTCAAGATCGTTGGTTTTCGAGCTATCGTGTTGTAGAAGGTGTCTACCATATTAGCAGCAAATTCCGAATCGGTAATGAGCGATTTCGGAAACGAGGCAAAGGCCGCGCGGAGGTCTCGAGTTTCATCGCGGCTTTCATACAGGTTGCGAGTCAGTTGTGTGATCGTTTCCTTCAGAGGCGTCAGATGCGCATTAAGGGAAGAATAGAAATGGGATTGGATTTGCCGAGTGATCGAAGCCACCATTTTGTTGATTTGTATGGAGGTTTCGAGGCTGATGATGGCGTCCAATTACGAACGGCTGTAGGTTGATTTTTGGACCGGGGACATCCTGGTATGCGATGGGGCCGGTCGAAGGTCAGAATCAAGGGAATTCATGCCAAGAATTGTTGGGGGTAGAAAATCAGTGGTATACTCCCGACGTTGCGCGAAAGGGGCACCATGCACGAGGTGTGTGGTGGATGTGTCCAAATTAGGTGCTTGATCTTGATCTTGTGAAGTAAAACGTGTTCGGAGGTTTGTGGTTGTTCTGCTGTGAACGGCATAATGACGCGGGCCGGGAGATTTTGCGCGGTTCCAATTGAGTTGTTTCCGGATTCGGCGACGTGATACGGGCAGGGCGTGTATCCGCATTAGAATCATCCGGTGTCGGCTGTATCATGTCAAAATGGGACGCGTAAATATTATCTGGTGAAGAAGGTGAGGCTTTTGCGTCCAATTCTGTAACGGTAGTTTGTGGTTGAGGGTGAATGCAGCCAATTGGAGTTGCGATGGATGCGACTGCTTCAGATAAACGGAGAGGGTCGTATTCCGGAGAAGAACCAGGTGGTGTGGGGACGGTGGAGAAGTGAAGGTGCAAAAGACGCGGTATGGGTTTGACTGCGGCGTCATGAGGGCGGCGTTGCTCACGGTCGTGTGGGTACCGACCAGTGGTTGGGATGTGTAAGACATTGTTGATAAGCCGGAATCGGAGGTTAGTTGTGAAGAGTATTGCGATCGAGGTTGATATTAAAATTTTCGACCGAGATCGTCGGATGGTGCAGTGCTGGGTGCGTCAGTCTGTTGCTAGGAGACCAGTGAATGGTAGCGCGAAGCTGCCTGAACCGAGAAACGGAAGGAAACGTGTCTTTATTGATATACCGGTGTTTCTTGTTCGTGTTGGGAGTGTTTTCGTGTTCTAGCTTGCCTCCTTGTGGATTGTGCGTCTGTCTGTGTCTGTGAATGTCTATTAGAGACAGGGGACGGACACGGTCGGACGGCGACGGTGGCACCGGGAGGTGTGGAGCGTATAAGTGGTGACGTGTACAGCTGTGCTTGCATGGCTGTAGTACGTCTCGCGTGATACGCTACACTTCCACAATAATAAATTTTACTCTTTTCTCTGTTATATGAAAATCCTGTAACCCGTGACCCCTTCTATCCAAATAACAGTTACGTTCTATTACACTTATTTCACTCCGTATAGACTCTCAGAACGAAACAGTAGCCCCCATTAATCTGAAACATTGTAGTCAAGGAATGCAGACAATAAAGAATCTCTACACACCAAAATTATAAAATTTGGACGAGATCACACACCGCTACTGTCCAAACGTTTTGTGAGGTACAAGTGCATGTTCTGTATCGCAGGATCTCTTAATGTCAACACTCGACATTGTACGCGCATTTCATCCCCGTCATACTCAAATATGCGCTTTTCAAAGTTCATGAATTATGAACTAATTCCCCTATTGGACTCTTAAAAAGTTGCTCCACTTCATAAATTCGTCGAACCGAAGAGTTGAAGGCGGCTTTGTTAATAGATCAGCTAACTGTGTCTCAGTTGGCGAATAGGTCAAGAAACTTTCATCATTAAGCACCTTCTTTCTAAGATAATGGTATTTCAGGCTTATTTTCCTAGATTTCAGGAATAGACCTTCTCTGCGTGCAAGGATAATTCACACGCTGTTATCCTCATGTATGATTGTAGCCTTGACTTGCTTTTCTTTAAATCTTCCAGTAATAGCCTAAACCATACAATCATACATATCGGTGAATCCGCAGCAATGCAATCCACCTCAGCAGTACTGTGAGAGATGATTCATTGGCGCTTCGAGGTCCTATGTACTAAATCGTCCCGACGAATGAAAGAATACCAGTCATTGACCTCCTCGTTTCCATTCCGTCAGCACAAAAGGCATCCATGTGCACATAAAGATAATTGGACCCGTCATCCCTTTTGTAAAATAAACCCAAAGGCCTATTTACTTTTAGATATATGAAGATTCCCGTCAATAGTTTCAATTTTGTGGCTCATCGGCTCGACAAAAATGAGATATTCACAATACCACAAGAGATATATCAGGATTTGTGCATACACTGAGATATAGCAAGAACCCGAACATTTATCTGTATGGACGCATTTACACATCAACTAGAAAAAGTAGTCTCTTGCAGTCAGTTACATTTAACAAGGGGACTGGCTGTGTTTTTGAATCCTTCAAGTTGAACCATTGTAGAATTTCATCAATATATAGATTTTTCATTATATAAAAAAACCCTCTTTCCTATCTATGACATTCCTCCCTAAAAATCACTTAAAAGTGCCCAAATGTTTCATTTTGAATCTACTGTTGAAAGATGATTTTGTCTTTCTAAGTGTTATTGAATTGTTAGGGTGTAGGTGGTGATTTGGCGAATGAGTCGCATCGTATTTTAATACTAGCGACAAGAGTAGGGAAAGTCGCGAACCCGTACAGTACGTGGGAGTACAGAATGGTTGGCTAAATACCTCGTGAGAGGAAAAAACGGACGACAACACTACTTGGAATTAGATGACCATCGTGAGGCTACAGAGGATGAACACCTGTAAGGCGTAGTGGAAAGTCAACGTCTGCGTAGAAAGCCGAAGGAAATTTCAAAGGTAATTAGACGATAGTGTTGAAGTCAACCATTGAGACCAGTTGAAGTCTGAAACACGCTTGTCTCCATTAGAATTAAAGGATGGAACATGCAAAACCTCTCAAGTAGACTCCACCCGCTGCCGAAAATACAGTACAAGGTAGTGGGAGCCATCGAAACCCTGAAATGATCAACAGTGTCTGAAAGTCACGTGAAGATTGTGGCAGGCCACTTTACACTTTACATAATATCATTATGTAGAGTGGCCTGCCATATTATAGTACTGCACAAAATAAAAACGTCACAACAATCCACAAAACAATACACGTTCCGAAAACTAATTGCACCATACGACCCACTTACGAAACGTGAAGTGCCTTTTGAGAACGAAAAAGAAGTCGCGAAAAGTCGCAAAAACATTATTTTCGTTCAAATTGTGTCACATAACCCCCTTACCAAGGTTGAGGTGCACTACGCGAACCATTTCAAAAGTCGCATAAATGTTTAGTTTCCTACTCAGGTATGTAAATCACCTGATTTCCCTTGGACGTTATATTCTAAAATTGATATATCAATAATTCGAAATAAAGTAGATTTAACATCATGTAAGTTGGTGGAATGATCTGTCCTCTCATTCAGGGAGCTAAAGGCATTCTTGACGTATATATGCTGTTTTTCTCGTTTTGTCTTGAGAAGCTGTAGAGCGTATGTGATCTGATATGTCTCTTCGAATGGTTGAGTTACGTGGTTATGTCCGCAGTCGGTTTTCTTAAGCCGTTTTAAGCTGTTTATTGTTGTGGTCACGTTAGTGGTGTTTGAGGTTAATTTCCTTGACGTCTTTTTGAGTGGTTTGTTTCCGAAGAATTTTTACAGGTGTTTTTTTGGTTTGTTTATTTAAATCGTTTACAGGTGTTTTTGTTCTTTGTCTTCTTCATTGAAATGTGAAGTTGAGTTGAATTTTCTGAACGAATTTGTTGTCATTATGTTGTATTTGAAGCGCGAGCAGCCTCTCCCGCACCAATGAGATGTTCTTGTGTCACGCCGTCAAAATGAGCGGTAGTGGATGTTAAACAGAGACAAAATCGTTGTTTTGCGATGGCAGGGTAGGTGGAATGACTGATACGAACGGAGTTCGGGATGAAATTAAATAACTAGATATAATTATCTGTTGAGTTGTAAAATTCTTGATCCAGATGTATATATATGGAAATGTAAACAAACCAAACGTGGTATGTAAAGTTAAGTAGATCTTAAACATGGAAATTGTATGTAGTTGATATTTATAACAGAATTTGTCGGAATTGGTAGCGAACCAGATATGCATCTATACAGGAAGTTCTAAACCATAAATGATGGCGTGTCATAAAAATAAATTGTTATGTAGGTTGAAGTATATGTGTCTGAGCCCGATACAAGCAAATCGTAAGTTGATTAAGGCGCCAAAACTTTACTTGGGATATGTTTCCATATTTCATAATGTCCAAGTGATGGGGTTGAGAATTAGTCCAGTTTGTATTGTATATTGTTATCCGAAAATATCCGTTGGTGATGGTGACGCGCGTGAGTTTAAACCCCAATCCAGTACGGAGGTGTGGAGGCGGTATGGGCGGAGGGACGTCGAATGGTTTTGAGGGAGTTGATTCGTGATGTTGGGTGACGGCCGCGAGGATCGTAAGGGTTGATGATAATGACATTGATGTAGGGTTGACAGTGTTGGCACGTCCATAGAGATGGGTGTGATGCGGCCGTGCTGAAGTCACGATGTAGAGTTAGCAGGGGTTGTCCACGTAGAATTGGTTGTGTATGCTTCACCGGAATTGTATTAGTGGTTTTGTATCGACATGCATTTGCATGGGTGACTATTTTATTGTCTCCATATTGTGTTCAGTAGAATATGATTGAATGTATGGCGGGTTGGGCTGGTGGCAGATACGGAAAGATCCGTTAGGCATGTTCGGAGACTCTTCGGAGACTCTTCGGAGAGGTGAATTCAGTGACTGTGTTGATGGGGAGATCGGTAATAGATGTCGCACGGGGTGTGTGTGCGCAGGTTGGGATTCTCCGTGTGGAGGTTGCGGCATTCCTGCATGATCCCAGTCGATGATGTGGAGAATTAATGCGGCCTTTAAGACGATAGGTGGTTGGTTGGCGTATTCATTCCGCCAAGAACAGTTTTGGGTATCGACACACCGCGTGTGAAATAATGAGCCAATCAGATGACTGTATAGATTTTTTTTATTACTTGGACTGGTTGTGCGTAGAGTAGTTGCGTGTAGTAGTCGCGTACAGTGGTCATGTAGTTTTGGACCGCGGGGTTGTTTGGATTGATGATTATTTATGTGAGTCCAGTGGTGGGTGTGGTGGATGATTTTGGTGATAATTCGGATCGTTTTTTCTTTTTCTTCTTTTTGTCAGTTAATGTCCAAATTCGTGCCAATTTGCATGAGTTTTCGTTTGATTTCAATTTTAATTTATGACCACCATTAAAGGTGCTTTTTGTTTATTTCAGCTTAAGTTATCCCGCGATTGAGTTGTTGATGTAGATCGGCTACTCCATAAGCTTCCTGTTACAGTAGCTCACCAACTTATTCGGCTGGAGATAATCAATTGGCAACGAGGTGTAGTCCTCACGCTTGAAGCCGTACCACCGGACTATCTATAACGTCTGTCCCAACTTTGCGTATGAGTGGTCATTGTCTTCGTTCTGACCGTTGTTAATGATTCGATCTATCACGTCTTGTTACTCATCCTGCTTTTGATATTTGTCTCCTGGCCCTTCAATTTGGGTTGTCTCATCGTTGTTTGCTGGTTCGTCCTCGGCTTGGTCCGAGTTGTATTCATCATAATTGTTTTTTTGGTTTGATTCCGTCTTCCGGTACCTCCGCCTGAGTTTTTCCGTCTGCGGTTGGAATTGGTTGCTGTGTTCGAGTAGTTGAGTCACTCGTTATTATTTGTATGTTTACGTTCGTCGGGTAGACGTTTGGTGTTATTTAGTCATCCACCAAGGGAGTTGTGGCCTTGTGTATCTCTTCAATTGTCTGCTGTTTAGGTACAAACTCCACGCGTGAACGTGATACCCTTTCAATCGACTTATCGGGTCGTTCATTTACGACTGTCTTTCTCAAGTGGCTGGTCACCTTGTAAGGTCAATCAGTAACGACGGCCAGATTGTGGTGTGTTTTGCTTCGTCACGTACTTCGACGCGAAGAAATACCCAGTCGTCTGGTAATATTTTCTCGGTTTTCCACGGTAATTGAGCGTCGTAATTTATCATGTAACGGGCTTGTTACTGGTCGAGCTCACGAAGAGCTTTCTACAACGTCGTTTTCCAAGTGTCTCTGGCCTTCTTTGCTGTTTTTATGTATTTGATTATGCCTTTAACGCTAGGGAAGTCGGTGGTCGTGACGAGACCAACTCAAATGGAGCGAGCGCAGTTCAGCTGTGGCACAGCTCTCGTCACGGCCCCTTCCCAAAACGGCATTGATAAATGTCAGTAAATTTATCGATGTCATTTTTGAAAGGGGTCGTGACGAGAAAGTCGTCAATTGTCACAGAAGTGATTATGATTCCATTTGTAACTTTTTTGTAATAAGTGCAGCGATCGGCCTGCGATTTAATTTAGTCATCAGATATGAGATGTGTATGTAGTGCAGTTAGATAAATATTTCCGGCTGTTAATTCGACTCTGCGAATAGATACACAGAAACACAATTCGTGTGAACGTAGAGCATAAAGTTACATGACGATGATATGGTAGAGGTGACATAGTTGATAAATGATGATGATATAGTAGAGGTGATATGGTGATAATGGTAAAGGTGCTATGATGACAATGGTAAAGATGATATGATGATAATAGTAAAGGATATGATGACAATGGTAAAGATGATATGACGATACGGTAAAGAAATAACAATATGATAATATGGACATGAGATAATAACAATATGATAATATGATGAGATAATAAACGATATGATACAAATTATAATAAATGGATATGAAACAGGTGATAGTAGTATGATGATGAAAACTAACGATGAAGCAGGATAAACGTAGGGTGAGGAAATGCAGACAGCATCACGAAGATGACGCTCAAAAGCCAACAACGGTGACAACGCATGAAAAGGGAAAGAAGATAATATTCTTGAGAAAGATGATCGACAGTTGACGAAGAGATGAGTAAAACAGAAGCAAAAACGATGCGCCAAAAAGACGCCATACCAGACCAGGTAAGGAGAAAGGAAAATCAGCACAGGACAAAAGGTGGCGCGAACGACGGTTATAAGAAAACACAGAATACTGTTTTCAGCACTTCAAACAGGAGGAGACTCATGCCACGTGGGAAACTACGGCACGGTAGAAGTGACAAATCATGCCATAATTGGAAGCAATGGTACTGTAAGGGTGACACCATCTGCCACGGAAAAAAACCAATCGGCACTGTAACAAGTCGCGTCACATATCCACACGATAATTGCATAAGCCATCAGGCATCGGCTTACATTCGTAGATCTGTACTTTAATTCGAACGAATAGCTTTGACAAAATACAATCCTTACACGTATTACTTCATCAACATCAAACTGAAAATAAGAGTATAAAATACCTATCCCAAAATACAAAATAGCCAATAATGAAACGATACAGACATTTAATTACCAAACGGGAGACTCACCCCAACGATATCATTGAACTTAACCGTCAATAACAGGAAAGGAAAACCTGATCCACAACTCGCACTGGGTAGGTCAACACCTACGGTAGGAGCAAATCGATTAGCATGCGAGACTCGCGTGCCCAATCGACCGGCTGCGAATACAGAGCTGAAGAAGGATACTAGCGTACCTATTGATCCGTAACATCCGCAAAAAAACCTCAGCGTGACAGGATCAAGGTCAACCAGCACTCCCAGGGACTGTGGATATTTTGCTGCAGAACTACCTCCAACTCTCACCTCACGCTCCGTTTTTCGTCTTGCATTGTCAAACAGACTCACCTATACCCGACGGCTACTGGTCCGACTCGACACCGGCTGGTTTGGATCCGTGGAGATTCATCCTTAGTATGCCATAGTAATATTCGGGGTATGCGAATTGTCCGTTGGATAGGCGCATTTGTTTTACGTAGACTGTGTATTTCTCATCGTACATCTCATGCGTGAAAGCGGATGAGATGTCGAAGTGACAGATAGTATGGTTATTTTTTGTGCGTGGGAGAAGATGAATCAAGAAGCGGTTCTTTCTGAACTAGTCAGTGTCTTGCCTCGTCCATCCATCTCATAACCTACCATACTAAACCTTAATAGCTACCCGTTTCTATGGTCAATTCCACATTCTTTTAAAATATTCTCATCCCTCTTCCATCGCGCTTTAAATCCAGGACCAACACTGTGGCACAGCGGAATCTGTACTACACACATATATCCTTCAAATCTACCTCATCGTCAGGAAACAACAGATAAATATGAAAAATACCACTCTTCAGCGCAACCGAGAAGACACAAACAGTATGAAACATCAACATCCATCATATCAATTTTCCGACTATAAATCAATACCAAATCAATATAACGCTTCAGGAAATAATTATGTCGATCGGGTTGGAAATGGCATGAATGCAAAACAGCAAGGATACGGAAGGAGGAGGTGAACAAATCACACATACACATCTAAAACAATCCGATACACACACACACACATCTAACATCACATATTTCAACACATAGCGTTTCTTAAAATGAAATGAGCAAAACTGCGAACATAGGCATTAGCATTCTGTGATGGTTGTTTGTTGCATGCAAAAATCATGTTTTGCATGCGACAAACAACCAACACGGAATGCTAATGATTATAATCCTTTCAACTTCCTCCTTTTCGTACTCGTATTTCTCAACCTTAGGACGATAAAATATATTAACGCAATAGATCATCGAGGCCCATCCATGTTCACCACATTTCAACGTTTCATATTCCTTCCGTCTACTGACATACATAGAGAGCTTTGTAATTGCCATGTCTGCTGGGACAACATGTAAAATCCCACGTATTTAATAAACAGGGAACAGTCCGTATTGTTTTTCTGACATAGTCTTTCCAAATCTCCTTCAATTCGTTTCCAGCGAATACATATACAGTTCAAAATCTTGTCTGTTCCGTCCAATATTAGATCCTTGTTCAAAAAAACGCCATAGTATTGGAGAAAAACCAATTCTTGTGCAAGTTGGGGGCTACAAACTGGAAATTGGATCCTACCATGTCTCTCACATTAAGAACTACATTCAGGTCCTATTTGAATGCGCATAAATGCCAATGCCTGAGCAAACCATATTCGCATGTGCCCATTGGGTGTGGGGGGTTCTCATCATTATCCCCTTCTCCCACAATAGAATGAAGACGTGGTATTTTACTATGATAAAAACGTCGTTTCGCAACAATGCGATGTGAAATTCTGTAATTTGTTTTCTCCATGAATACGTCACCATTACAATTCATTTCGTCCAAAGTTGGTACTGTGTAGCCCGAAACATAAGCTTATGCTGGAAACTCAATCTTCGTATTACGTGTAACAGTCAGCAGTATCCCATCTTCCTTCATATGATCTCTCAGTAGGATTATAAACTGTGTCATACGAACTTCACCCAATAATTCAATTAATTCTCTTATAACTTCACAATGATCTATAGAATTAGTTAAACCGTTTCTACTTCTGTAGAGAATCTTTGTAGCAGTTTCAAGTTCAACAAATTCCACAGACTTTCCGAATTGTACTAAGAAGGCTGCATCTTCCTTTACAGCTTGAAATCTTCTTACATTTACCTGCTTTGGAATAGAAGATACAGCCCTCTTGATAAGGCGTTTTGGGATGTCGTTTTGCTCATCTTTTTTTACGAATAGTCTCCCTCATTACATATTGGAAACTTTTCGAGGTTGGTTTATAGGCTTATTTAAATATTTTATGTATCTTCTCGTACATCTAACCTGTTAGATATCCAAGACCTCCAGTACGAATTATGTCGGGGAGAACATGATCAAGCATCTGCCTTATGCTTGTTCCTATATTTGAAGCGTGCTATTTAGCAAACATCTTGACACCAAGAACCTTTAAATCATTAATTAATTTGGTTAATGTTTTTAGATCTTCTTCACTCCATGTAGGCCTCTTATTCCTTCGCAACTAAATTTTACAAGATAAACAAATTTGACACAAAAACAGATGTCACTGGTGCTGCACTGAAGTCTCCGCAACATGTATCAACAATTGCAGCCAAGAATGGAGATATCTTATCGGTGCATTCGTGGTCTGCTGCTTCTAACATACCTACAATACCATCCTCAGTAAACAGACCTGATAGCCGACCAGCTGTTAACTCTTTCGAGAAATTGATATGGAGTTCATACTCGAGTGATCTGCATTTATCCCCTCTCCGGAGATAGTTACTATTGACCTTCTAACCCCTTTGTCGTCTTTTAGGATACAATACAGTACACTCTTTTAACAACTTCGAGATACCCAGTGAGATATTATGTATAGGTTCAAAACGAAATATTGCATATATATCAACTGATGTATGTGTACCAACAAACGAAAACCAACTAAGTACA
Source organism: Odonthalia washingtoniensis (assembly GCA_032358235.1). Lineage (NCBI taxonomy): Eukaryota > Rhodophyta > Florideophyceae > Ceramiales > Rhodomelaceae > Odonthalia > Odonthalia washingtoniensis. The sequence goes on along the minus strand of JAULBU010050938.1, from coordinate 2,102 downwards.
AGTGGTACTTGTATCATGGAGAGGATTTTAAACTCTCTTACAACATCATCGCTCCCGCTTGTCAAAGCTTGCAACATTTGAAGAGTGTGAGATACAGACCTTTCGGCGAAATTTTTAACACAGCTCAGCCTTTCTTTTCCAAATAAACGTATGTGGTATGGAGAACTTGTGTTCGTGTTCCGCCCTATGCTCAACATATCCTCCCCTTCAGGGATATCAGCCACATGAGAAGACAGAGTAAGGTTATCCCGACGTTCTTGAAATCTGCTGTCTGAAATGCTACCCCTGCCATCGCCACTTTCATTAGTGGTTTAAATATGAATTCAATACTGTCGTTTAAAGCTAACAAAATGTCTTCTCGATTACGTTTTCTCCTTCCTTTTTGAGTTAACTCTGAGGATATGAATTCAATAGGGGGGTATCCAATTATTGATTTCCCAGATGAAATTATTCTCCGTCTCCATTCTTCTTTGAAATTGAAAAGAGTCAAGTGAAGTGGATAAAACTTCAATGCAGACGTCTTTAGTGATGTCTGGGATTTGTTGCTGTCTATCTGTAACATTGCTATAAATGATTGATCTCCATCAGCATAAAGATTACGCCACGAAATGGTTCTATTCTTCGACATCTTTATGATTCCTTCTGCTATTTTGGCATCTTTCACACCCAATTCTGATTTGATAAGATGACTGCGAATTGTAACACGATCAGGAGATTTTGTGTAATATTCGTCTCTACTAACGTTTTTAACTTGACATCATAAAGCATCAATGGAGTCCCTCCAATACATCTCGTAACCAATTTCCTTTCCTGACAAATTCTTCCCTGCCTTAAACCCTTTATTCAACAGATTATCTTTCGTTCGTCGTTTTACACATTCGCGAATATCGTCGAAATTCTTATAAAATGTAATGAACTGGTCCAACTTTCCGCTATATTTCTTAAATACTGAAAGTAGTTCATTACAGGCGTTCTCTCTTATTGTTTTACTAAGATAGAATACTTCTTCTATTATATCATTCATATCTACATTTCCTTGACTATTTTCAGCGTCTAACATGTCAGGCAGTGGATCTTGTAAATGTTCCGGTATAGTTTCTGCGACTGTAGACATGTATTGTCTGTTATCATCAACATTTTCGTAGTTCAAGTTACTAGTGATACGATCAACTGGAATTCTATCACCCATTCCGCCAACTTGTTTTGATGGAGGTATCATTTCAGGACGGCGTTTATTCCGTCGTCTATCATTATGCTCCAAACCTTCATGGCTCTTAAAATTATTCGTGTCCAATCCATTTTTGGTTAAATAAGAAAAGGCACAAGATGTATGGGCACATTTAAATAGTAGGGTGGACACGTTTGTGGCAGATTTTAAGGATGTATAAAAAGAGGAAGACTCAAACACAAATCAAACACAAACAAACAAACAAAAAGTTTGAAAACTAATCATCGGAAACGATGCTTGTATGCCAATACACAACATAGTGGCATAATTACGACAAATACGGGCAACTCTGCACACCAGAGGACAGGTATTTCAATCAACATATGTACTGTGGCTAAACATCTCGGCGAATTTTGAAAGGTTCGCGCAGACTAAATCGATTGGAATTTCTCCTCAACCCAACATTTTTTATAAAACTTTTATGTGACTTTTCAAGCGGTTCACGCAATGCGCTTCACGCTTGGTGAGGGGGTCGTGTGGTGCAATCGGACGTCAGCTGAGTGACTATGAGCTCAATTCTAAGTTGACACATTTAGTCACGTTTTATCTGTCATGTTTGTCACATTTTCTGCGTTTGGCCTGGCTCGATCATTAAATGATCGAGCCAGGCCGAACGCAAATTTTGAATAATCGAGCACGTGTTTTCCGGATTACTTTATATCAATTAGTGTATCTTACTGAACCACGTGTACAGGACGCTCCCCTTTCACCCTTACGCGACGGGTGGTGTAGTGCAATGCACTTCCAAAAGGAAGGTTGAGGGGTCCTGCACCAAGGTGTTCGGGTCCTTCTTTCCGCAGTGGACGTATAAGATGGTCGGACGAGTCCGTGTCGAATCATGGTGTACGCTTGTAAATCGGTGGGGATCAACGCG
>JAULBU010050927.1:0-12836 GCA_032358235.1 Odonthalia washingtoniensis | reverse complement strand
TGCACATGGAAGCTTTGTCTTTGCATCTACTACGAAAGTTCTACGGAGTGAGTAATTCAATTTAGGGTAGCGGTCATCAATAACACAGACTGTGCTGCTACACAGATCGCGATTTGTCGTATAACTGATTCCTTATCTGGTTTACTGCCTGTTGACTAGTCATTGGCATGCGGTCGCGAAAGGTGTGCTGGATGAAAGGAATACTGACAGCAGTCATTAGTCTGTCACGTAATAATTTATCAGTATGGTATGTGGTGTCCAGTTGGTTTTGGAGTGCCATCAATTTTTCCACAAACTTTCTGAAGATGGTGGCTTCGCATTCCTGTGGACTCTCTGCCTATTCGATTAAGTTCGATGAATAACACCGTAACTATCCAAGTGATACCACCTGAATAATGAGAGGCCACAACAAGAGATAATCAAATAAAAGAGTATATCACGGTGTCAGGATTTGCGGGGAGGAGTGCATAGAGGAGCGAGATGGGAGATGGGAATTGACCTTGAAATTATACCAAGAAAATTATATACGGTATGGAGATGACAATATGGAGCTATAATATTTAAATGGTAATATGACGATGATCACATGCCATGTTATCATGGCATGCACTGCAACAGTAATATTCATGTGATGAGATTATGATATACAATGATTAGATACGCTTATGACGATTGCGGTGACATGTTATGAATACAAAGTCAATACGGCATGATGAAGACGAAGAAATGGTATGGCGATGACGATCATGACACGACGATAATATGAGAACGATGATACAACATGCCCATGTTGACGACGTGATGAACGCGGTAGGTGAAGATAAGGGTTAAAGAAAGAATGACACCGCGTAGCACGTCTAAGTGTATAGATACTGAATGTTGGTTTTGCACTCGCTATCAGCCAATGAAATCATGACACGTGTCACTGAAAATGAGACTCTCTAACAAGGAGACGTTCGTCCTCCATCGTCAAGGCCCGAACTCCCTATCAGCTAGTCCGAGGACCGTAGCACTAACCAGTAGGCTAAACTGTTCTGAACGGTGGGAAATTGCAATTGTGGAAATTGATTATAATTGTCGTAGTGACTTACAGAGAATAAGATATTTATTATTTCTGTAAGTCACAGTTGTGTGTGGATACATTTCTGAAAGCAGAGTTTCTCCTCAATTTTCGTTTTACTCATGTCCCCTTCAAAAGCCTCCTCTGCGCACATCGAAAAAAACGTCAAAGATATAACAACTAATGATAGTTCACATGAGCTAGGACGCCCGAATTGGAACTTGAAGTTGCAAAAAGCTTCAAAAGGCCAATACGGTGCCGCCTGCTACCCCCGTTATTGTCGGATCAACTACTAACAAATTGCCCCCTTTTATCCCTGATTCTCTTGATTCTCCTCCTTTTCCTCTATATACTGGCATTGAGGACGTTTTATTGAGTGACGATGGCAAAACGTTTATGTAAAACGTTGCTTCTGGTATACCAAAAGCGCTGGACATAGCTGGAAGTAAATTAAGCAATATTGTTAGTACTTCCGCTCACGGAGTAATTAGAGGTGATATTGATGATTTGAAGGGGACGATGGGAAATTTGGAAGCAATAATGGACGAAATTCTTGCCCTGTTGCGGGCCTAAAATGATTATCAGGCGATGGATGAAATTGAGTCGCTAAGATTTCCGCCACCGTCTCTAGCTCTATGGAATGAGTTGCGAGGAAGCTTCCCCAACCTTCGAGAGCTCTCTCACACCGCTCTGAAAGTGCCAATATTTGTCGGCGTTTCGGATCTTGCTCTCCGCAGCACGTTGAAGGACATTGACTCATGGGTCTCGACAGTCACGGCTCCTGTGTATGGAAATTCTTTGTTGACATTTGAGGTGGTGTGCTAGCTGCTTAATACAAACGTTTCATAGGAGTCACATGGTTCGAAGTTTGAACTCTTTCAGCAGGTTGTCCAAGAGTTCATGAAAAAGGCATATCGTGTTGTTTCAGGTGAAGGTATTGACTATAATTTGTGGAAGCGATTTACTATTGCGTTCAAAGCGTTTCTCATTCCGGATGCAACAGATGATAATAATGCTTTCTTCCGAAAGATTCATTCAAGAAGTCGTGCAAAGCAAACGTCTGTTATGGATTCGATAGCTATTTTCAAACAGTATCTGTCCCAATTAGTGTCACTGGATGCTCTAGAGATGACATTTGAAGACTACATTTCAACTCCGTTTTATAATCTGGCACTATTGAATTATCCAGATTTTGGCGGTCCGGCTATGGAAAGCTTTCGTCTTCATCTTCTAAAACATTTGGATGAGAATATTCCTCATGTTAAGCTGTTGTATTGGCTTCAGACAGAAAAAAGTGTGGAAAAGCTCATCGTCCATGACGGTCTGCGATCGAAGAACTCCTTTTTGTTAATTATTTATATAATCAACGTAACGATTTGTGTGTGTCCTGGAGAATTAGGTAGTGATAATGACGTGAAAATCCATCAAGGCATGGTAAGCCAGGAAAGGAAAAGTGGTCGCGGTAGAAACAATAGAACGGAAAGCCATCTCGGCATAGTAGACCAGGAAGGAACACACTATGCATGCAATAGGCAGATATTTCAACCTGAAACATAACATAGGCGGAAGACTCACGACGAAAAACAATATGCGATCATCACCACTCCCGGTAATTAAAAAGGAAGGTAATAAGAGAAAAAAGGACATAACAATGACGGATACAAGGCTATGAAAAGAACAAAAATAAATAAAAATAACATACAAGATTATGCAACATTACTGTGGCATACATGATGACACGTGGACACACCTTGGGGAGAAAAAACATCCATCCGACTTGTACCTAGAACTTATTGTGTTGATAAACGATTCTATTTTAAAATTAAAAATATGAACTTTTCGAAAAAAATTTCATATGAAGTTCCATATGAAGTGTTTTTCGAATTTTTTGAAAATTTTAGAACTGAATTAGCGTTTCCATTGTTTCGCAACCGTCCCAGTTTCGGATTTATTTGTACCACTATATTCCATCACACGTAGACGGTTGCGATTGTAGCCTGAAAATTATTCATACATTCCCTGCAACAACTCAAACTGCAGTGTTCAAATCAGCATTTTGAGTACTACCCAATGTTGCTAAGTTACTAACATATCGTGTAATACATATATACTTTCATGATTCATGCCAGTAATTAGCATGCCTGACGCTAAAGGGCATGCCATAGATCTACTATAGGTATTATATGTCATGACATTGTTTTTTATATCATACGACACTGTACCATGTTATAAGTAATACTGAATAACTGAGCTATTATGAATGTTATGTACTATTCGTTGAGGAGGCAGTAGTTAATAATTTGAAAGATCGGACCATACCATTGTACCGAACAGTTACTATGTTAGTAAAAGATTCTGTTTTAAAATGAAACATCTGAAAATTCGAAAAGAAAACTTCATATGGAGCTCCATATGAATTTTGTTAAAATTTTTTCGAATTTGGAGCAGGATTAGTGTTTCCATGTCCCCGTTTCCTAGTAATCTGTAGAAATTTATTCCACTACAGGTAGACCAATGCGATTGTAACCTGAATTTGGTCATCTTATATAGTCTAAGTTATATGAATCGGGAAATGATATAAGTAAGCGAGTCATACTAGGCGAGGACATGTCACATTACAACTACGGCATACTACACTTCAAAAAATATCAACCGCTTCCAACATTCTTCATTTTTCCGCAAGTTTCTTCAACAACTCTCAACTGTCACGTTACAAGTTTGATCAAGGGAGAAGCAAGAATGAATTTAGAAGAACGTCTGGAAACAAGCACAAAGCAAGTAACAATGGCTACAGGTAGAAGTAGTACTGGCTCACCACATAAACAAGGAAGTCTACTCCATCGTTGAATGGGTCCAATTGGAGAGAAACGGTTTCATAGAGGCTTACTTTTTGACGGATACGGTTTAGATGCAACAGCCAGAAGAATTCTCAAATGTGTCTCAGTTCATCTGTACGTCCCCTATGTTACTGCAGACATTGTATTCAATAAGACTCCAACAGACAATCCTACCTGGAAAGGTATAGACATTACTTTAGTGATGGTTGGTACATCTAATGCGAGCGGAGTACATGGTGTTGATGGAGATTTGCATATAGGCGATGGAATACAGATGTGAATATTCCACATCTGGACCAAATTATTATATAAAACGTAACAATTGCAGAGTGGTTTAGGGACATGTAATACTCGTATATATTGAAATATGGTGGTGAAGATATTCCGAGGCATCTTCATGATTTGGACAGGGAGGATTACCTACCTTGTTGGGAATCTGAGGCCATGAAGGTCGTCGATATTGAAAAATTTGATATGGAATAAGCTGATAATAGAGATGTAGAATATATTGGGTCCATAAAACTTCTGCATTTTCAACTGAGAAACTTTGACATTGTAGAAATATGGCTCCGAGTAACGCAAGTAAGGAATGCCAATAATCCCATTCAGGATGTCAATGGTTACCGCTGCGAATATTTTCTCTCCTCCTTCCGGAACGTACAGTATCAAGTGGGTTTTTGTATGATTTCAGTTACATTTGAAGTTGAAGATGTTGACGGGAAGTATAATGGAATTGGTCAAATATGCAAAAATGAAAATGCGCGGTATTTTCTAAATGACGACAAATCCGTGGTGATGGTAGACGGTCGAAATCGGCTTTCAGCACTAAGAAAGTTAAATGGTCAGATGGAAATAAGTTTCAATTGGACAATACATGACATTCGTGTGCTTCTCTTCGTAAGAAAGGACAAAGCGATGATGACACCTTGCGAGGTTATCATACTCAGTCGCACGCAAAACATCTCTTTGTCGAAAACAAAGAGAGGAACGTCATTCATATACCTGATGCGTCGTGTAATCCGGTATGCTGAAACGTTCTCAGAGGAGTATAACACATCATTTTATTATGAAAGGGTGGAAACTATTACTTGGAATATGGAAAGAAGCAAATGTATTGATATGAAAAACTATTAATCGTATTAACGGTATAGACGTGTCTCGAAGATGCTACGTAGATTCGAAAATGTTATGGAAGAGATCAAGACCATTCCGCAGTTTGGTATTGGCCATCAATCTGGTAAGATCGATGTGACATATTTGGACAGCCGTATCCTCCTCCATGGAGCAGAGGAAGATATATTCTACCTCATGGATCACACAGAAGCTTATTTTACAAGGCCAGGAAACGGTATATTTGATTCTAATTTTTCTATCGGATTGGGGGAGATTTCTTGAAAGAATTGCATACAGGCCTTGACAAAATTGGTAACTCTAGCAGTAACCTGGAAGATGAGAATGTTCCAAAATCAATAAATGATCTAATGGATGTTGTTATTCAGGTGACAAGGCCAGGGACGCAATCTGTTTATGGAATATTTGTAATAACCTAAAGCTATTCGTGTATGAGCAAGGCAAAAAGCGGAACAATGGTATTACTCGAGCTTCGTCTCGACATGCAAGGCTAATGAAGAAAATAAGGGACTAATTATACAAGAACACAGAGAATTTTGGAACCGTTAAAACATAGATGCTGGAATGGGTGTTCGTGGAGGCCGTATAGTCAGCACAGGAAGCAATAAAAGGAAAAAAGTGACCATATCATTATCTACATTGATGCTGCTGTCCGCCGGCACCCAAGTAATCGAAATCAATTGAGCAACCAGTCAAGCAACCGCATATTTCGAAAGAAGCCAGAAAGGTACGTTTCGGAAATTCAAATACAATGGGTGATGTTATAGCTCCATTACCTGAATGTGAGTCATCTATTTATACAAAGTAACAGAATAATATTCCGAAACAAACGACTTCGCGTACAACTGTAGGATATATCGGCCCTTAGGACAACAGTGCACCACCACATATTCCTCCTGTTGGATGTAGTTATCGCATTAGAAGAATGGAAAGTCGTTGTCGAGATTTATTAATGATCTCGTACATGTTATTACATCGTATTCCTGCTACGTTGATGTAGTACGTGATTAATGTTTCCGAAGAGGATACACTTCGTGAAAAGAGGACGAGATATTTAATATGTGTATAAGCCTGACCAAGGCAACAAATTTGTACCTGTGAAAGAAGTGCTATATGATACGTAGACATTATTGTAATCTGCATTAATTCAAAATCATGACCGTGCTGATATGATTTTCTCATATGTCCAAATTTTTGAACTGAGAAATCTTGCAGAAAGATGGGCTTATTATAAACAAATGTAATTCTTGGGTTTATATTCTAATACGACTGAAGAATGGAAGTGGCTTGACGCACAGGCTAGTACTACGACAGGAATGGGTACTTCTTTCTTCAGCAGGAAAATCAATAGTTGGACAGTAATGGGTATTCCTTTCTAGAAGAAATTTCTGATGTGTTAGATATTGAACTGGCCATGTGGACTGACATGATGGCGGTGTTTTCGGAGGAGCACGACTTTCCACTTATTCTAATTGGAACATTCTTTCAAAAGGTGAATAAGTGGTTTCCTGGTGAGGATTATCGGAAAACTGAATTTGGTAGAGAATTTTGGAATCCCATTGTCAACAATGGTAGTTCTTTAAAAGATGAAGAAGATAGAAATCATGGGGTTGGTCGTTATTAGAGCACAAGAATTTCAATGGAAATCATGTTTGAACGTGATTGTTCCCTTATTTGCATAGCAAAACTCCGTGCTGCACTGGACTTGTGGATTAGATGGATGTGTGATTTACTCGATCTAGACAACAAGACAACAATGGCGAGTGGCAGACTGAATTTTCAAACGGGGGGCCGTTTTCTCATCATGGACAAGAATGGAACACCACAACACGGACATAATGACTTCGACGTTAGAGAGAGTGATTCTCCTGGGTATTTCCCTATTACAACTGTGACTTAACCGATTTCTCTATGGATAGTACCTGGGTCCCACCGTTATGTTCATCAAAGTGAGGAGAAAAGAGCGAATTGGAAGTTGTTTGGAAATGTAAGAAATTGAAATACCAGCGCAATCTATTTTCATTGAACATGATTATGTACAACATTCTGGTCTCGGATGGAAAGGTTGTCATTCTCTGAAATACCATATGTATATCATCCCGGAGGATAGTAATTTGAGAGACTGTATCTCATATGCCTTCGTATGATCCTTGAGCCGGAGATTGGCAATGACCATGAAACATAAGAAGGTTCCAGTCACTCTTCACAACCTGCAGATGGAAATGATGATAATGGCAGTAATGATGATAATCATAATGGCGAAATTGGCCATATCGAACTTGCAGATGATATGAACAATTTGGTATTGAGCGATGTCGAAGATCCGCCACTGGGATGACATCTCCCCATATCTTACTTCTATTTTGCATTCTTTGTTCAAAGAAATTAATTATGTATTAAATATGTGAAATTAAAATGAGCTCTACTTTTTCAAGATACAAAATGTTCCTTCCTTCTAAGCATCCACTAATGTTTATGGTAAATCGGCGTTCCAATTTTTCCATATGTCATCAATTACTTCCATTCTGCAATCTCGGTTCCACACTGCTACTGTGCATGTAAATTCTAACGTACAGTATGAGAGTACTTGCTACACCGTGATGGAACACAGATCCATACTTTGAAATGAGTGTGACAAACCACATTCCTATTTCAAATCAGTACAACCGATAAAACAATTAAAAATGAGTAATCCAAACATAACCGGCAATATTCAATAATGGCAACGAAAATTTTTGTATGTCATACCCGAAATTCCACGTACTGTATAGGCATATAGATTGATTATAAACGTCATTAAACTTTATGGAAGTATAATAAAAAGCAGAAATTAGAATCAACAGGAAATATAACAAATTCGCCCGGTCTTCACAACCATGCTCACATCAATCATGCTTGTCATGAATCGAGCATCGAAAATGTGGAGACATAACCTGAGCCAAACACCTCCTCGCCAGACACTGCATATACACCTGTACCTACAGTAAAGATAAGTGATGTATGTGTTTCCGTGAACTATTTGTTGACGCTATCAAAATAAATCTGTGTCGGTTGCTGTAGACAATGTAATTCGGTTGTTTTGCGAGGATAAATTTAATGGAGATTTCCTCCTCCAAAATCTGAGAGATTTCACAGGCTTTTCATCTGTTACGAATAGCACCGTTTATCACCGTTTAATCATTGACAAATATCATAAAGTTGAGGTATCGTACAAAATTGCTTCAAACGATAACAGGAAGGAATATCTGTACAGAAAAGACGTTATTGATGTGTTGCCAACACAAATGAATTTAGCAACAGAGCGTGATGTTCCATTTAGACCTTGTTTTAACGATCTGAACCATGACTTCGTCAATCATCCTCTACAGTCAGAATTATTCGCAGATTTATACATGTCCATGAGAACCCACATCATGCTCAACGACAGGCCTTCAATTCAATGGAATGAAATCAGGGACACATTTCCTAAGTAGTTCGTTGAAATATTACAGATATATACAGATAAAAGAGTAACAACATTGAAGTTTAAATCGTTGGTTGGGTATCCAATACATGTCTCATTTCTAAATTCATCTTCAACGTTGAAACGTTTCGTCATAAAGCATGGATATACATTGAGTTGATTTTATCCTGTTAGATTGCTGTGTTCAGACTCCCAACCGACGAAGAGGATTACAGTTTTCAAAATGACACAGACGGTTATGACATTATTGCCATTTATTATCACGTGCCACTTACCTCATTATCACGTGGTAGGGATGAAAAAATGGATTCATTACATAACGCAATTAACACGGTCCTTGCAACTTTAATTGAAACATCGGTAGAATGGTTTACTATTTGTACAGACGTAAATAAAGAATGGAATTTTTCCCTGTCATAGCGTGATACTGCTTTGATAAAGCAGAAAGAAAGGACACGTCATTGGTTTTTAATAACTCTACACCAACACGTCTCTGTGAGAGATGTTTCGGAACGTTACCCGATTTCAATAAAGGCGCAGTAACTGTAGCAGGGACTGTACAGGACATGAGACAAAGAAGGGGAGAGGTTCCTGCTTTGTTGAGATCGGCAGATATCGCATCATCTTCGGGAATTAAAAATGCTCTTCCAAAAGAAGCGCAATATTCACTGCAGGATATTTTAATAGCTCAATGGGTCCTTTTTATGGAATCATTGAGTACGATGCATTCAAAATTAGTTCTTCCCATCGTATGTTCAATGTTCACATATGAACCATTACACAACCTTCATCTCGGAACTTCAAAGGCACTCAAAACATATTTTATGACATATCTATCAAGCACACACCTCTCAATGCAATGCGTGGACAGAAGAAGGAATAGGAACTCTTTTCGCACACATAGAAGTGCTATTTTAAGAGATTCATGTTCCATTTTTCACAAAGAAGACCTCACAGCAGTTGAACGGTATTTTTTGATTAATTCAAATTCGAGGAATATTGGATGGTAAGGACTTTAACTTTATATGTTTGCAAATGTTCTTCGATTCCGTGGCAGGTTATATCAAAATAGGTACTGACTATTGAGAGGAGTCACCTCTACCGACTATTTGTACGAATTACGCGACAATAATGCAAGATATTTTATAAGAAAATACATCCCTCCGATGGTCCAAGGAAACGATTGTTGATATTGGTAACAGCTTTGCCATTCTGAAATTACAATGCATGCAAAATTTTGAGAAACACTGCAATTCTAGGATACACACATTGAAATTTCATTTACTGGACCACATCGTAGAGGACCTTTCGAGGTTGGACTCCAAGCATCTAATATATTAAGACTTTGGAAGTCTAAATATATTAGATGCTTCACCTTATGATCATATCAATACATTCTTCAAGCAGTCATATACGTCTACGTCGAAAAGAATTGTGACACGAATTGGTTAAACAGTGAACAACATGGGGACAACAATTCCTGCTATACGTAGTAATTGTCAACATGGTTCATTTCTAATCAGAAATTCAAATCCGATTACTGAACATCAATAAATGTAGTCAACACAGAACATCCATCTACATATTTGGTACGGGATGGGGTTTTGGTTACGTTGCAGCAGATTAAAGGTATCATTCAACGAAAGTTACTGTGCACAGAAGCAACAAACAAAATTCTTACTCCGATACTGAAAAAATTATGTCGTATCACTTTAACAGTCCTCACAGAGCTTATTCGAAACTATTCAGAAGATATTGGAATGTCGATTACGGACTCCAAGATTACTGTAAACCTTTTCAATTCTGGGTTCATATTTGATTATCCTTCCACGACTTTGGAACCGTAAGATAGTTCTAGAAATATTTTAAATTATACCACACCGCGGAAACGACGTAGGAAGCACCAACGTAATTCAAATTCATCAATACGATTCGGTACCAGCCAAAAGGAAAAGAACAGTTTCGTCCTTATCAACGGTGATAATGAAATTAGCTTTGTTCACTCCATAACAAAAGTCCCACTCCTATTCCACCTGAAACATTTTCAACACATGGACAAGAAAAATGAGCTTTTGTACAATTAATGAAATTAACCTAGCCATTAGGCAATGTAGACAAAGTTCTAAACTGCCTATGCTTACGTTTCCCTACGTAGGATTAAATGGATTACACCATTCTAGGAATGGACTCGGAATCTGTGAAAAGAATTTTAGAGACAGGCTAGTGCTTCAATATCATCGATTTTGACACCATAGGATCATCGACTTTATGATCATATGGTGTCTAAATCGATTCTTGTATTGAATACATGTCTTGTGGTCAAATTTTGGAATTGATTACTTTACTGAACAGCTACCATGGGCAACAAAATGCTTTTACATTAGCAGTTTCTATAGAGAACAGGATTCTTTGAAATCGGCACTAACTCAAAGTGACACTAAGGACATTCTCACATGACTTGAATATCCGAATTTATACTGCACATTACAATTCCTACTCTTCCTCATTTACTTCTTTATTTTCATTGCTTTCCTTACTTTATCCATCATCAAACAGAAAAATTCATACTTGAAACTCGTGATACGGTTTGCCAAGTTTTCAAACACTTTTTAAATCACTTGCTACTTCTAAAATATAAGAGTCATATAAAATTCCAGCCTGTACGTCTATATATTGACTAAACCACTTCCCCTCTACTGCAATTAAATGCTTCCTTGTACTTTGTGTCGTAACAATTATTGTAGCTTCACGTTCCAACAGTCTGAAACTTTCTTCTTCTTTTCCCACTCAACTCTTTGGGTGCCCATGCTTCTACGTAATTTCTTATTCACCCAATCAAGTGATCAGTTTTCAGTTTTACATTTTCGAAAATATTTCGTTGAATTCTTTATGACGTCTCCCTCCACGAATCCTTCAGAACTAGCAACTCTACACGGCGATTTATCCATGCATCTAAACAAGAAATACTCACTATAGCTTCTTCATCAATACCGCCTTCTTTGTCATCAGGTATATATCCAATGAAATCATGCAATACTGCAAGACCAACTTATTCCCCAAACAGGTTGAAATTGTCTTCAGCATCGTCATGACTAAGCACGACATATTCTTCTACACTAGTTCCCTTCCATAATTATATCTCTGAGGTATTCGCAGAGCGCCAATAAGGCATATCTAAATCACCGTCTCTATTCACTTTTATTAGTTTCCTTTTTGAAAATGTTTTTTCCGTTTCGCTTCTTTCCTTTGCTCTTGGTTCTTTTAAATTGAATCTAGACCATTGAGACATATATCGAAGTACTTGTAAACATCTCTTCCGTGCAGCGCGTTTTCTTCCTGTACAGAAGTCTGATAGCTTTTGTTTCATACGTCCCTCTAACGTACCAACTTTTAAAAACTCTGCTACTTCTTCATTTTTCTTTTCTGCAGACGGATAGATGTGTACCCTTTCACCAGATGACAATTCAGCTCTAAGTAACGAACATATAATTTCTTTCTCGCAGTTGATGGACGGCACATAATGTGCCGTATCTTTGACGTGGCTACAACGTATATCATATACGTTGTTGCCACTACAAAGATACTTGAATGGAGTTGGTACGATCATTTTTCTATCTGACATTTTAATTCCATTCTCCAATACGATCTCAACTCTGCTTGTGCAGTTTATTGCATTTAGATTCTTATTTGGGTCCAATTCAGACGTTTCTTTCCCTCCCACTTCTTTATTCTCAATTCTACTGCTAGTATTATTCCCGATTATTTAATATGTATTGGTCTTACATCCTGTCCACGTATTTTCCACTAGTCTTGTTTTTATAGGCCATCTTTTGAAGAAGTTCTTCATTTAGTATCTCCAAACTTTGTACCATGCCTCTCATTTCAGTATTTTCCCTATACGGTTTCATAACTAACTTCCTATTGCAGTGGCTTTAGTAAAAACTCTTTACTCATTGCCTTATGTGATTTTTAATTCGCGGATACCTTGTACTCATTCATCATTATTGAAATTCTCTGCAGTCAACTTCCTAATCTCTTCTTGCAGTTTTCGACAATCGTCCACATTTTCTTCAGTTTGAACAGGTCCTACCTCGTTGATAGGACTGTCTCCAACTCTGACGGTTCCATGGTTATCTTGATTATTGTCCAGTGCATCACTGTCTGTTACAGAACCCATGCCATTGGTATTACCATTGTTCAATACATATATGTTCAATCAAGATTCGTTGGGACTGATTCCACACATTCTCCCAATACTCCCTCTTCAGATTTCGCGTGTTGAACTACTCCAACCCCTTGCTATGGCTCATCCTCTCCCACGAATTTCAAAAAAACTGTTCCCTAT
>JAULBU010050916.1:0-12836 GCA_032358235.1 Odonthalia washingtoniensis | reverse complement strand
TGTTTCGAAAAATATCAATATTAAAGAATCATTTATCGATAACAACCTGACCAGCATCGTTAGTGTGAGGATTAAATCGTTGATAGAAGTTCTAATAAAGCAACTGTGTGACGAACAGTACTTGGTACAATGCTTAATAATCAAGAATCGAAAATATAACTTTCAACTCTTTCAGTTGAAGTAGTACGACGTAAAGCTGCTAAAACAGAATTACCTACTAATGTTTTACCATTATGTGATTTTATAAATGTAGCAGAAGTTGTAGTAGAAGCTTGTACATCACCTCCATCTGTAAAGAATTTACTTAGCTTAACTCCCAAAATATGATGATGGTCACACGAAGGTTTTAGAAATAAAGGAATACAGACTGACCTAAATACGATTATCCGTCCTCCCCAACCTTCCTCGCCACGTTCAGGAAAGTAGAACGACTGAACGAAGAGGGGGAGAAAGAGAGCCAACGTGGATATGTTGGTGGTGTGGGTTGAGTGAGTATACAAGTGAAGAAAATGCGGGGAGGGGGGATCACACAAAGCAGTTAGTAAAATGACATTGGGTAGTAATGAGTACGATATATCATGCATTACCCTCATTTATGTTTTTCTTATATTTTTTAAATAATTCAATTTAATTCAATATATATATTTAATATATTTAAAATAATGATATTATTATTTATTATCCATTTATTTCACGACCCGTGTCGGCATTCAAAAACTCATCTTCTTCATTATGTCCATACTCATGTCAAGTACCGTCGAAGAACTCACAGAGTCGTTTAACCTTCCAGATGCAGAGTACAAATCTTTCGCCTCTCCAACACTTTCTTCATTCCATTTCCATTTGGGAACAGTTTGTCTGTCAGCTGCTGCTCATGCTGAATATCAACTAAAGAATGTTCAGATTCTTCCCCTATTGCAGCTCCTGATACAATGACCTGCCTATCCTCATTTGTGATAATTTACGTATCAAGAACAGACATATTCATGCCAATATTTTCATTTCCACCAGTGGTAAAATATTGAGTACATATAATCTCCTTCTCTTGTTGTTAACTATGTGACATGTTCATTTCTTGTTGTTACGTTCTGTCAAACTCTCCACTATCCTCTGCTGCAGAGTGCGAAATATTCGCATTCGTCTCTCCTTCCACCACTGCAGATTATGATGCACTCAAGACAGACCTTGCATTGCGGTGTCCAAACTTCTCCCAACCTCCACGATTTCACAATCTTCATGACGTTTTTGATCCTCATAACGATGTTGATCATTCGTTTCCACAGCGGAAAATTTTGGATCATCACATTTTTTATGCCATTAACAAACACTAACACCAACTGATGCATCAACCTTTGCTGGTGTATCGACCATAGGAGGGAAAACATAAACAGCTTTTCCTACCTCGGAGACAGAAGCACCAAGTAAAGTTCCCAAAAATACTTTCCTAGTCCAGTTCCCAACTGCATTGGATGACTGTACTCCACCAGTTTCCTCATTCTGCACAGCGTTAATAAATCCAGCTCTAATATTATGTAAACGAGTTTCCGTACACATTCCCATGGAATAATTAACATGATACTGTGGCTAAGATGATTGAAGTTGTTGCTGCTGTTCCAATTCAATTGCCGCTTCTACCTGACGAACAAGAGAATCAATTCGTGGATTCGATTTGCCTTGACCTCCTTGCTGATGTTGTACAAGAGAAGAAGCATACTCTTGTTGTTTTTGATGTACTTTTGAACGCTGATCTTGTTATTGACTTTGTTGTTGCTGATACAATGAAATTCCTTCATGACCTTGGGACGAAACAGGCACTTCATTGCGAGTCGGCGATTCCACACCAGATGTAAATAGTAGCCATGATGTCAAATTCGAGAAGAGGTTTAAATTCACGAAGTAGAAGATAAATCATTTCGTGATTCCCGGTACAATTCACGTAAAAGATCAATTAGAGATGCCATTGATGACTCAATAAGTGTAGCAGTTGGAAGCTCACTGCCATTTCTTCTGAACCATACTTCGTGATTAAGTCCTAGAGATACTTCAAGCACGTTTAGTTCCGTCAACAAATGACAAGGATTCTGAAGAGATGCCAGGATTCTAACCACGGTTGCGATTTACGCTTCAGATAAATTTCATGGGACCGTTTCAAGGACAGTGGATTTTGATCATCACCTTTCTGAGGTTTCCTGCCCTCAACACGAGCACATTCCGTGTAGTATGTTCGAACAATCAGAGTAGGTTGTAGAGAAATCCCGGATTTAAACTCCTTGAAAAGGTAGGATATCTTCACTACGAGCAGCAATCTCTCTAAGTACGACAAAGGTCGAAAGGATCTTTGACGTCGAGGCAAAAGTATGGAAAGACATATCCAAATACACCGCCGCCTGAGCCTCATAATCACGCAACTCAAATTTCAATTTGATCCAAATTCTTTTCAGAGATTACTATTTCTGCGAGGAATCTGACAACAGCGTCTGGGACACCCAGAAGCTTGAGAATACCCTTTCGAGAATTTTCGCCTTTTTTGTTCAATACAAGTTTTATACTCCCCTCAGGACTGCTGCTGTTGGAGTCAGAGAAGAGATTTTCATTGTAAATTGTAATGATGGCGGACCCAAGCCTAATATAGGCGAGGCGATTCTAGTCTTACCAGGCATTCATAATGCCTGTTCAAGTCGAAAGTACTCAGTCACATCAACCATACCCTTGGAGATGAAACGAACAGCTTGAGCACATGAAGTAAATTCAGAGCTTTTCGAACTCCCCAATGACCGTACTTTGTTCAAATATTTGTATGCATACGTAAGGAAAAAAAACACGGGAATCTTTCAAGTAATTTGGAAGAGGGATTTTCTTGCTTAGTTTTCCAGGATAATGGGCTTGAACGTGATCATAAGAAGATTGGTTTATGCACTTTCTGGTCTACGAATGCAAAGAGAGTTGAACTTCTTTCTCAACTTAGACACCATGTCATGTTCAAGTTTGATAGATATATTGGATGATATCGAAAAGTGCCTCGAAAGAGACGGCAATAAACGATCATTGTTCCGTGCAGGGTCAAAAGCGCTCACTACATTATCATGTAAATCGGTATGTAGTGCATTTGAATCCGGGTAGGAAGTCCAGAGAAGATCTTGTTAGCGCATCTGCTTGGCGAATTGGCCAGCATTTCCAGAAATGTTCTCTTAACCAATTGATAACCCAAATACCACCAACTCGCGTTGAAGGGACAAAACTGAAGGAAATTCCGTGGATTATAATCAAGATTGATTGCAGATTTAGAAGTTGTTACGTCCTCAGGATCTATACCAGGCGTTGCAGCAAGATTATAATCATATATTAGAACACCTCTTACGATTTTACGCTGTGCTGTAGTTCATTTTTCCATTTACTTTACGTTTACATAAAGTACGGATTCAGCGCTACTAGCAGCTGTTAAACGACAATTATGTCTTGCGTATGTTATTACCAATATTTGGACATGAGTGGATTAAAGTGGGGGCATTGAATTTGTCCTTGTTCTTCTTCATTTATATTTGTTACTGTCTTCGATAATGATGATCTTGGTGCATAAATCGATATTGCGTATTAGTATATCGTTGGTTTCGTTGATAGTTTATATAAATTCGTTCTTACCGATGTATATCATGTTGTCATTCCGTCCTCTTCTTCCTGCTGATTTTGTTGTAGCTTTGTATTCGTCATCGATGATGATACAGATGTAGATGAAGATGAAGGTTTATTAGTAAATGGTGCACTGATTGATGTAAGTCGTGAAGTTCGCAAAGATGAAAATGCTCGTCGTCGTCTGTTCGTCTTCGACTTCGACCAATGCGTTAAGAATGAAGACGATAATTAATCCATTTCGTTTACATTCAATTCGTTTTGTTCTGGGCAAGAAAAAAAATTGTCAGTATTTTAATACACGTAGGTTATTGAGCTTGTATTAAATTTCTATTCGACTTGAGCCGATCAGGGCGCGCGCCTATGTGATCTAGATGCTGCTAGCATGTAGAAATATGAAATTACAATTTTCGTGACCATTCTGAAGATGAGGGAGATGGGGGGAAGCCAAGAATGAAAATTGTTATATGTGTGTTGAAAATGATGTGAAATTTTGATGATATGATGATAGTTGTTGTAATGGTGAGAGGGACGTGAGCGGATTACAGTGAGGTCATTGAATGTACCATGGTGAGGGAGATGGAGGGAAAGACAAGAATTGAGATTGTTATCAGTGTGTTGAAAATGATGTGATATTTTGAAAAAGCTAACAGATTCCCTTAATACTACTTTGAGCAGGCGACTGTCGGCGGCGAAATACATACTTGCTTAGTTCGAATTACTGTATATAGAGTAAAGTACGGTTACTGTGACCACACTCAGTACAGTAACTGTAAGTAAACCTGATTATTGAATACGTTTTACAGGTCATGGCCCAATTACTAAATTAATAAGGTGTTGCATTGTTTTGACACATAACTGTAATCATATCCCAGAAAAAGTTATTACTCAAATACGATTTGAGCGTTTTCTAATAATTACCATTCACTGTACGTTCCGGCTTTCTCACTCATCCTCTTTCTCTACAATTCATTCACCATTACCACAAGTATCATCATATCATAAAACTTTCGTGAATCGTCTTGAAAACGGTTCCGAATCACCCAGAAACGCCAACCGAAATCCTTCGGATATTTGTACACGCCCTAGATGTGATGTGCCAAATTGTGCTGAATATCATAAGTAATACTGGGTTTAAGGGCTGTCACATATACACCACATCGAATAAAATTGTAATTTCATACCTCTACATGCTAGCAGCATCCATATCACATCGGCGCGCCCTCCTGATCGGCTCAAATCGAATCGACATTTAATGCAAGCTCAATAACCTACGCGTATTAAAATACTGACAATTTTTTCTCTTGCCCAAAACAAAACGAATTGAATCTGAACGAAATGGATTCATTATCATCTTCATTCTCAATGCATGGGACGAAGTCGAAGACAAACAGACGACGACGAGTATTTTCATCTTTGCGAACTTCACGACTTACATCAATCAGTGCACCATTTACTAATAATCCTTCATCTTCACCCATATCAGCATCATATACATCTGTATCATCATCGACGACGAATACAAAGCAACAACACAATCAGCAGGAAGAAGAGGACGGAATGACAACATAATATACATCGGTAAGAACGAATTTATATAAACTATCAACAAAACCAACGATATACAAATATGCAATATCGATTTACGCACCGAGGTCCTCATCATCGAAGACAGTAACAAATATACATTAAGAAGAACAAGGACGGCAACTAAATGAGAGTTACAAACAAAAGGTGTTTAAATTATTTAAAATACAATATGATACGTTATTACGTGTACATTGAATCACAAAACCCTGCATATTAATTGAGTAATGAAACAACGGCAGAAGTTATGCATCCTGTGAATGTAAGGTATGACAATTGTATTGTGGATGTACGTGTTGATAAGGGTGTTGAATTGGATGAAGAAGAAGGAAGGATTTTGGGGTACGTCGATGGACTTGTTGGGTTGATTGGGATTTATTTGAATGATGATGACAGTGGTGATTGGTTTAAAAAAACATTGCAATTTCATTCTTTGATTGATTCCGAACTTAGTAATATTTCAAGTGATGACAATGATTATTTTGGTAGCATGCGATCGAGATATTCTTCTATCATTATTGAGTTAAACCATGGCACTAGTGATAAAATGTTTAGTAAACTTAAATCTAAATGAAGTAAAAGTAACAATTATTAGGAGTTTAATAATCAACTTCGAGTCATACGTGGCGCCAATGATGTTATGTTATCATTACCGCATAAATATAGACCATCTCCCACTCTATGTAATGAAAATGCTTATTCTTCTGCTTCTTCCTCATATACTTCATTACCCAAAAACAGACAACAACGCTAGCATGAAAACTCACCTTGGTACACTAATGGAACCAATGCTCATCGTTCATTTCCTTATAGATTTTCATTCTTAGTTTAGACAATTTCTATCCTTTTACCATCGTACTCATCATAACATTCCACAGCACAACCATCAACCAACATGTTCCGCTACGTTTTCATCCGACATGAACTCTCATCTCAACAACATGAGTAACATGAGTAACTCTAATCTATTAGGAGGAGATTGTGAGAAATTATTGAATTTAGATTTAGACTCGGTAGCTGTTGACGAGTGTATTCAGCCAACGATACGAGGGAATTATTTAAGCATCGACGAGGGAAATGAAATGAATTTTATACAGAAAGGGAAAACTTCATTAAGTGATGGTTGGGTATGCATATCAGACAGTAGTATACCTAAAACGGTAAGAAAATCAAAAGTTGAGGGAATAATTCGATTATTGAAATCACATGGTTATGATGATGACCAAGTATTGTAACCAATGATATATTGTATGGAAATATCAGACAGTATACCAATCATACGTGAAATTCATGAAAATTATAATAACATTAAACGTGTTTGTAAACTTTCATCCAATCGTCTGGACGCTGTGTTTATTTTAGTCAATGATTACAATGATGTGAAGAAGCATCCAAAGGACGTTTGCGCTCCGCAGACTGTCATTTATTTTCATTTTTAATTTCTTTCCTTTCAGACCATACAAGAGCCTTTACTTGACTACGTTTCGAGAGTTGCAAACTCATTACACACCCTTTTCCCCGTCAAAAATCCCAACCATCGTCATATATGACATTTTCACCAGTTCTTCGTGAACTGTGCAGACCGAAACATATTACAGGTGGTATTGCACTGACACTTCTTATTTCTGCAACATCATCTGTCGTAACATCAGTGATATCAAAGCAGATGATGTCTCCAATGGTACTATCAAAATAGTCGCAACGAACGGACAGGTCCTGATGTTTCATTTTCCCCAATGACACCATCAAAAACATCGCCTTTGTTTGATACACTTATAATATCAGTATTCATAAAAATTGAAACAAATTCCAAAATAATTTTCAACAAGGCTAGGCTACATACATCATCTTTACGTTACTATCTGCGCCACTGGTAACGACTAATGAAATGGAAAATACTAGCAAAAGAGAACAACTTGAAGAAATTCCTCTACCTCCACCTCTAGCATCCATGTAAATCTTGTCTGTGCTACCACCACCTCCAATTACATCGAAATTGTTCATACCTTGAACCACATCATCATCTTTGAATCAATCAAAACTTCAGAGCAAGAAGTAGTACCTAGAATCGTCAATCAGTTGGGTTCTGCTATCTGCTATTCCGTTCCAGGACGAACCATTGTCAGCATCACCCATTACTGATTGCGTGGCTATCTCAACATGATGATCACGGTAGGTTTCTTCACTAAAATAAATTACCATTTTATGAAAAGTTCGTTCCCGGTATGATGGAGGAGATTTCAAATCATCAAGGGTGACAGTTGAGAACCGTACAGGTTTATCCCATTTTTCGTGTATGTTCCGATCTTTTACATCTGTTCGTCATTGGTCGTAAGAATCATGTACGATTGCACAATTTCTTTAAGTACAACAGCAATCGTGTAACTGGCACGTAAGTTCATCTCGTGTATTCAAAGTCGCTCCCCAACCCGTCTCTTCAACTAATTACCGCAGAATTCACTCAAAAAATCAAACGCACTAGCAACCAAACTAACAATTCGATTCATACTTCTAACTTTGTACTTCCCATCAGGATTTCCATCAACATGTTCTTCATCTTCCACATAACTGTTACGGTTGTCACTGTTTGAAATTGTTGATTGCATATTTCCAAATTGATTATTACTTGTCATTTTGTTTTTGTTTTCATTTCCAATACCTTCAATTTTAAGAATAACATCATGCTATATAGACAGAAGCATGTCATCACATTCTTTAAGGAAAGTACCGTATATCAGTTCGTTGCCTTTTACAGCACTGGAATCATCCATATTTGTTTTAAGCAACGGAACCCGTTCTAAGTGAGGTACAGTATGGTCCACCGATGGATAAATCCATTTCATTATTGGACGGGAAAGCTTCCAATCGGAAACATTGGAAGGTACTTCCCAGTTTGTAAGGGCAAATCCAAGGTCTTCGAAAAGTTTAATCTTCCCTCGATTACGCGCATCATGTAATTCCATAGTAATGTCAGAAAAAAGCCCGTCAGTAGCACGTTGAACTACTTCGTCCTCATTTGGCATGGAATCTTGATTTTTAGGAATAATTCGTTTTCTATTATCAGCCTTAGTGTCTTCCCGCTTTCTTCTAGCAAGTTCAACATGTTTTCTTTCGATTTTTGAGAGCCAAGACCGCTGACGAAATGTTTCCCCATTTAAAATTTCATTGCATTGCCCACCAGAGTCGAAACCAGAGGCATTTCTGTTTGGTTGCTCATATCCGACATCAGTTACATCAGTTGAACTTTTGAATTGACAAAATCTGTTCTTCTGGACTTTGATCACAGTTCAATTAAAATCATCATCCTCATTCCACTAGATTCTAATCCCATTCCATCTACCCATACTTCCTTCTTCTCATTATCACGTCTGATGAG
Organism: Odonthalia washingtoniensis; assembly: GCA_032358235.1. NCBI lineage: Eukaryota > Rhodophyta > Florideophyceae > Ceramiales > Rhodomelaceae > Odonthalia > Odonthalia washingtoniensis. The sequence goes on along the minus strand of JAULBU010050916.1, from coordinate 4,246 downwards.
TAATATGTCACTCAAGGCGAGATAGTATGCTTCGGGTACAGTTGAACTTCCTTGCACGGGAAACTGATGTCTTCCTCCCTTCACTTTCTTCGATTCAGACACAGCCCGTTAATTAAAACATCTGGTCTAAAAGATAATAAACGAACTACTCCTGCTATAATCACCTTCTTTAAAATATCGGGTCGAACGATACTGCTGTATCGTCGTAGAGCATCATCACATCTAGTATTCATCACTGTTTTTGAAATATGCCTTAGATAAGGTGGGACATGCAATTGAACCACGGTTTCCTAGTACTATCAACTTTACACTACTTACTGCTTCATTAATATCGCTTAATTCGTTAACCAACATGGGAACTACAGCAGAAACTCTTCGAAGGTCGGTTTCAACATCCTTGTGAAAAGAATCAATCAACTTCTTCACATATCATTTCATTTTGGAGAACTCCTCTGCCATATCACTTATCTGCATATCTACTCGACGAGGTACTTTACTTACTCTCTTTCTACCAATAACCTCATGTTCAATTCAATTTAGTCATGGTTTATTATTAGAAACATACAAATGGGAAGATGGTCCAATCAATGATTTCATTACCTGCAATCTGTCTACATTATCATCATCAGTTCCTTCATCAATTCTATTGTCATCTGGGTACTCACAAAACTTCATGATCATTGATATATCCAGTATGCGGATTGTCGGTGATGTCATCATTGGATTCTTCAGCGATTGGTAAGTTCCCAGACTCCGATTGAAATATATTCTGTTCACATATCTTCTCCCTGCTGCGGTTATTCTTCTTCTCACTTCTTCTGCTATTATTCCCTGAGCAACTACTGGATTCTATTTCCGTGTTACTTGAATTAATCTAACTTGTGATTACGTATGAACGGGGACACATAAATTGTGGTTCAAAGCCGTCAAGAATAAGTTGTTCAAAAAGTTAATTATGATCTGCAGGCATCTGGTAACTTCGAACCAGTTCATGAAGGTAATGAGCTCTGTTTAGAACATTTTCTGTTTTATAGTGATTTCAACACGTCTGTTTGCAAATTAAATTCCTATACACTTTTTCAAATCTCGATTTGAATTTTCAAAACAATTGACTGTTTCGGTCTTTGGGATTTTCCATGGCGCTAAATAAATTTGCAATCATTTACCGCCAACTCAATATTTTATTTACAGATATGATGAGAGACCGTTACTAATTGCAGTAAATATGCTGAAATTGGGATACATAAATATAGATAGAATCTGCTTGATTGTGACTATTTCTCTTGAACATGATTATGCTAATGTCCAACAAATCTGCATCTCCAATCCAATTAATATTTCAGTATTTCAACTTTCGTACCTATATTGGGTCAGTTTACTATACACATACATTCGAACTGCCGTGCTTACCATCAGGTATTAAATATTTCCCGAAATGCCTTATCAATAGAACGATCTACCATCACCATCGGACATTATTGATGTTCTCTGGGTCTTTTACAATGATCATCATCACTGGTGGAGAGCTACAGTTGAAACCATACAACCACTTACAAAACGTAATATACCGGGCGAAGGAATCACTTGGTATGGTACTGGACCTAATTTCACTGATTGCACAATCTCTACAGTTTTCTTCAAGGAAAAGAATAAGTTGCTCGAGAAGAAGCGGGAAAGGGGAGATTATGCAATAGACTGCTCTTAGAGATTTAGCCACTATGAGGAGCATGACGATAAATTGGATCCTGATTGGAACTGTCAGAAGTCTCATATACAGGAAAATGAACAAAGTGTTGGAAATGATAACCCATCATCTCAATTTCGAACTATGCATCACAGTCTACCTCCGACTAATAATATTCATAATGTACAGGATGAGGTGCCGAATGGCATACCAAATTAGATAGGAAGAAAAAATTAGAGACTCAAGACTTTACAAGATTTTGTCATGTCTCTATCAGATCGATTTGATCAATTTAAAAAATCGTCCATGGATTCAAATATTGCACGTCACCGCACAGAACATTTCAGACTTGGGTTGGATATAATGAACACACTAAGGCATGCTTTCATTCTGAAGATGATGGCGCCATATAAACCTAGTGCAACTGGTACTGAATCCAGTTGTGAAGATAAGCGTTACAATAGAGGAGCAATTAAGGTTAATCTGGATTGTTCGTTAAGAATTTTTCAATTTCTAGTATCAACATTGACTGATAACACAAATGCATCAGAATCACCTAACACATCCGATGGAAATCAATTTTTCCAAGCCGACTAACAATTTTTCATCCTGCATACTCCTTCCCTTCATTCCATGTACGGTTCTCCAACTTTCAAAATATATGTGACTGGATGGATATTCGTGATATAGGCGACAGACAGTCATGTTTTACAAAATTATCTACATCGCAAAATTGAATGAATCCATTCTTAGAGATGATTGGTACATTGTTCACTACCACTGATCAAATGTGGTACATTTTTGGTTCTGACATCCCCTCATCCACATAAAATACGGAAAGTAGGGATTGGTCAAACTGCTTGTATTGATCCAATAAAACATTGGATTCCGAAAACTATCGGTATGTACAAGATGCCATCCCTGTTTCAGATATGACTCGGCCACAAATCATGGAAGACAATATTGACTGGATATCGAACTATAATTTATCATGGTACAGAACTCCGCAAATTAGAAGTACGTCCGTAAGTTGTGTTTCCAAAAATGAGCGAAAATGTTTTGAATGGCCAAAAAATTAAAAATTGTTTTGGGACTGTAAAAAATATTTTCCAATTTTTTCCGGACTGTATCAAAGAAAAGTACTGTTTACCGAAATGACCAATTTACTTTACTTTAAAATTTGTTGGCAATTTTGATAAACGGAATTATTTCAAGGAGGGTCTAAATTTAAGGAATTGCATCACCGAAATATTTTTGCATTCCCGAAATTTTGTATCACAAATTTTGGAGTCCAAAACCATTTTCACAATAGTGAGAACAATTTTTTCGACGGTCAAAATAGTTGCGACAGTCGAAATTTATACGATTAAGTTTCCAGTCTGCATCCTTCAAGAATATCAGTACATTAAACGTAGTCATTTAACAACTCTGCTACAACTAGCACAAGAGTTTCGTAGTACCGTGTCCACTCTACGATTTAGATGTCGTAATGCATCTTATTCATTTTCATGCACTACCGCGAATGGTTTGGAAACGCATATTTCGATGATCCATGCTGAAGTGGGGCAGAATGATGGACGCAGGAATAAATGCCGTCGTTTGGCACTACCCCCATCCCACCAAGTGGGTGGATTGAGGTGATAGTCTCCCAGTTGATCGCATGACTGATTAATGAAACTACGAAGACGCTGAAGAAGACGGTCACTACATATCTACACTTGAATAATCCATATCTGCAGAGCTTCGAAAAAATACTACCAAGTATGGAAGATGCTGAGAATATTGAACAAAATATGGAGATGAATGCTATGGTGGAAGAGGTATTCTCCCTTGGTAAAGCAGTAGATGACATTGCCTGTAATCATATATTATCACTCTTTACGAGAAATAGTGGAAAAGTGGGATAGTTTATTAGGTTTTATAATAATATGGATGTGATCCGCGAATGTCTTAAACGCCGAACGAAAAATAGGCTATTGAAGGAGGGGTTCAAGTTAGAAACGCAGTTGTCCGCAAAAGGATTCCGTTAGGAGAAAAATGCTGTGTTGAGTTACTGTTCCGGAACCAGGCAGCTAGTGATTCTATGGTAGAATTTAGGCGTGTTCAGTTGAATCCCACAGACAATTATAGTATTTTTAAAGTATCTCGTTTGGATTCAGTAATGACTCCGATAATTGACAGCTTCCAAGATAATGTCGGCATGGACAGGATTGATGACCACAACGGAAATAGAGAAAATTACAACAAAACAAGTAATGGTGGTACCGTTCCAAATAATTCTTCCAGACGATTTAAGACACTACCGCCAACAACAACTGCGAACCTTCTTAATGATGTTCTTTCAGCCTTCCAGTCGCATCTGTCAAACGACAAAGCATCCATGAAGTTTGAACTTTCAATGGGTCGAAACGGGGACAAAATTACAAGACTTAGAAACAAACAACGCGAGTTCACGACTGGATTCAAAAATCCTACGAACAACCACTTCTTCATAGAATTTATAAATCAAACTTTTATTTCCGTAATAAGTCTGTGACTCGGTGGCGTCGTTGATTGCGTTAT
>JAULBU010050915.1:0-32518 GCA_032358235.1 Odonthalia washingtoniensis | reverse complement strand
GTTAGTGCGCCGGTATAGAGGTCCCAATCCTTGGGATGGTCAACCAAGTAGCTGCGTATCGCGGACTTAATGGTCCGGTTGTATCGTTCGATCTGTCCATTCGTCTGGGAATGGTATGTAGTGGTAATGACGTTATGAATGTTCAGGATCTTGCAAGCGTCTTGAAAGAACTTGGCGGTGAAGCATCCTCCGTTGTCAGAGATAAGTTCCTTCGGGGTCCCGTAGTTGAAGACCCATCAGTTTACGAATTGCTTGGCCACTTCTGCTGCTTACAACCCCTTCATGGGTACGGTCTTGGTTAGCTTCATAAAGAGGTCTGATATTACTAAGATGAATTGGTTTCCGCATGCTGTTTTGATTAGTTCACCCAAGAAGTCGATGGCGACGGACTCGAGTGGTGCCTCTGCTGGAAACAGTTGAGTTCCGTGGAATTCTTACGGAATTTAATGCGGTTACGGACGCAAGTTGGATATCGCCGTGCTGTAGCGTGACAATCAACTGTGAAAGAAGGCCAGTACATGTGACGGAGTATTGTCTGGTATAGTTTCCTGCCTCCTGGATGACCGCCGAGTCTGGAGTAATGATGTATATACAATAATCTTGTCTTTAAAGAATGAGGGATGACGATTTGGGATCCGTTTTCAGCTTTCCGTATTATTAGTCCGTCAACATTGAAGCCGGAGGTTTGCACTAGACCCTCTTCAAGATTTTGGCGTATGTTGCGATAAAAAGAGTCGGATTCATGTCAGACAAGTAACTCCTCGATTGAGATTTGTTGGAATAACGGGTCGAACTATGTCGGACCCGGCAATGTGGACAACACGGCATCAGCTGAAGAATCACCCAAGTCGTGTGAAGTGTGCTCCTGATTCTCGTCGACTGTTGACATGTCCATCTGGGCGTAATGGACGTTGTCCTTTGACAGGAAAATATGTTCCTGGGTGTTGCTATTTAGTTTCGGAACGGTGAATGTTGGAAGGTCTCATTAGTCGTCTGCAATTGTCTCCGTGGACGTTTTTAGTTGCGACAAAGCGTCGGGTTGTGTGTTAGTATTGCCTGTATTGTACTGTATGTAAAATTAGCACTCCGCTAGGCGCAATAGTCAGCTCATAAGTCTGCCTGATGGATCAGTGATGACAGGAAACCAGCCAAGCGCTGCGTGGTCTGTGAATACGACTTACTTCTCATAGAGAAGGTAGGGGCGGGGATTTTAAGGGTCCATACGACGGTAAGACATTGCCGTTTGGTTGCAGAGTATCTCTTCTCGGCTTGGTTCAATGAACGCGACCAATACCCGATAGGTTTTCGTTCCCCATATGGATGGGTTTGGAAGAGTGACCAGCTGACTTGGTAGTTGATTGAATCTATTTCAACAGAATTAGTAGTTTGAGTTGAGGTAACGCCAGCATTGGGGGTATGCAGACGGCGTCTATGAGAGAGTGAAATGATTGAAGCTGATCCTCGTTCAAGTTGAACGAGTCTGGGTTGTTCTTCTTCAAGAGCTCGTTAAGTTTCGATGATGTGTTTGTGAAGCTTATTGTAAACCGTCTGTAGACGTTGCAGTAGTTCCAGGAATGAGCACAATTCCGTTTTAGACGTTGGTGGCTTAGCTTGCCCGAGTGACTCCATGTTTGTTTGATCTATCTCTAGTTTCCCTGGTTTGGTGACATGGCCGGAGTATTCGACGGCACTGGTGAAGAAGTGGCATTTATAGATCTTTACGGTAACGCCGTCTGCTGCGAAGCAGGTTAGAATTTAGTCCACATACTTGATGTGTTCGCCTCCCGTTTTGGAGTAGATGATGACGTCGTCTAAATGAATGAAAGAAGTTTGACATTTGAACTTGGTGAGTATGAGGTCCAACGCGTTTTGAAACGTCGCGGGTGCGTTTGTAAGCCTGAATGGCATTCGGTTGTATTCATACATACCCACGTGACACACAAACGCGGTTTTGTGTTTACCCTCTGGTCTAATTGGGACTTGCTAATAACCAGAGTATGCGTACAGGGTTGTAAATATCTTGGCGTTTCGAAGTGGGTCGATACACTCGTCCATACGAGGAAGTGGGTAACTGTCTTTCACGGAGGCTTGGTTTAGCTTACGGTAGTCGATAAAAACCTAAGCTTACCATCTTTCTTAGGTGTGAAGAGGACTGGCGCTGCCCAGTCGGAGTAGGCAGGTTCGATGAATCCAGCCTTGAGCTGCTTTGTAACCTAGAATTACTCGAGTTATCTTGTCTTTGGTCCCGCCGGGTACGGTTGTGTTTTGGATGGTCTTATATCGGGGATGAGATCGATGGCGTGTTCGTTACAGTTATGTTCCCCAACCTGCCGAGCCACATTGGATCTTGTTTTTTCAACATGTGATGGGGATGGTGATGACGGAGAGGGAGCGATGGGATCAACAGGGGTGATAGGGGGACTTTGAGAAGGAGTCTGTCGGCGACTCAAGATTTTCTTTATTGAGAAAGAAGGTGCTTCGGCAAGTCCCCGGATCAGATTCCTTGGGTATTTTTATTGGCTTTGATTACTTTGTCCCCCTCCGAAGAGTTGTCCTTCTGCTGGCGTTCAGTTAACGCCAGTTTTTCCATTCGGCATGCGGTATCGGGTACGGGCGTCTTATGTATTACTTATAAATTCTCGTAGTTGGCGATGACTTGCTCCATTTTGTAGAATTGTAACTGACACTTTAGAGAGATGTGGTTCAACTAGGAACATTGGTGACAAATCAATGGTTGTGATGTCTGATAGTTGCGTCTGTTGTAATTTCCACCCCGCACGGTTGGGTGTTGATGAACGTCCGCCAAAGTTGATGTATCCTGGTCTGAATATATTTGCGTACAGGTTTGTTTCTTGATCTGCAAACGTTGATGACAGGTCGTTTTTACCCACCGACTCGCCCGGGGCAAGCATGTTAAACTCAACTGACTGTTGATGGTCCGAATAATGGTCGGTATGTTCTTCCCCGAAGTGTACTTCGCGTGTTGGTTTCGGTCGTCGAGTGGGTAATGTTGAATTACGAGTTCCAACTCGTTGTGCTCTATCCGCGTCGCATTGGTCTTGAGCATACTGTACAAGGCGATAGAATGTTAACTCCTGACGGGGTTCAATTCCCCGGAAGCGTGCGACAATCTGTCTACGAAGAACGTCATCTTTTCCAACTCGTCATGTACATTACGACAGCGATAGGCTGCGTCATTCAATCTGGACGCGAAGTTCTGTTCGGATTTGTTAATCAACTGCCGCGTTCCGCGCAATGTATTTACCGCTTCACGTATGGATGAGGGTGTGGTGTACGTCCTCAATAGCGATTGAATGGCTTCGGGCTAACAAGTTACCCCGAGTTGGGGACCTCCGGAGCGGGCTCTGTTTCTTGTCGATCGAAATTGTTTCACGGCCTTCCCTGTAAAGAACTGGGGAAGGGCCACGTATGCTTGCCTTTCGATCAGTTCGAGTATGTTACATTCTTCCACCATCCTTGAAAGGAAGTTGAAGGCCATTATTAGATCCTCTCCCGAAAATCTGTGCTTCTTCATGGTCAATTCCAGACTCTTGAGGAGTCTGCGTAACTCACCAGTGGATGAACTATCTAGATCTCCGCTGGTCGAACGATAATATCTGTACGACATCAACCGGTCGAATTATGGGAACAGTGGGTTGAGATTAGGATCTACACTTGCAGCGAACTAATTGCACCACCAACTCATCAAGCGTGAAGCGCTCTTCCCGAGTCAAGACGGCTGTGGTCGTGTGAAAAACAAATTTGCTCATTCCGACTACAACATTGTCGTCTGATAACAACCGAATTCACTCTTAGCATATCAGACATGTCTCTCAAGATGGGTTTTGAGTGACCCTTTGTCCAAGGAATCATTCTAGTGCTTGCTTACTGATACGTCATGTCTGACGGTTTGACGTTTGAAATTCATCCAGATTACGGAGTTACGACTATTACTAACGATATTCGGGCTGCTCTTGAGGTTGTTAATACTACCAATGGAGCACTACCCAAATGTATCGGAATCGAGATAGCGGTATAAACTTGATCATGAGAATCTTTTCTTAAAGCTGTTCACCATAAAAGAGCAATTGTTTCAGTTCAATGAAAAGGAAAAATATAAATTTTGTCACCGTAATACTACTAGTGACGTGATACCGTTTCTGATGCCTAAATATGTTCTTCGGTAAAAATAAATGCCTCTTTTCTATTTCTTCTTTGCTGATGTAGGCTTTCTGGAGTACGCTTGATACTCACAACTGACACTGGGTAGCCCCGATACTTTTATCTTTTAACATTTTCTCTATTCTATCACACTATTTAGAGGGATAGTCCCTAACACTGGTTTTGCGGTTAGTAGCCTTTCCTCGTGTATTTTATAAGTAAAGACCACCTGCTTTTCAGATAAGTCTCCTCCGTTGTGACAGGATGGTCGCTTCCTTTCGAACGGTATGAGAGCCTGCTGATTACCTGTAGACTATATTACCTCATTAATTGTTATATTAATTTGAGTTACCTCATTTCTTTTAAATATGACAATACGGATAAAACTGTATGTATAAAGAAGTTGGTGCGGAGCCTAACTTAACACACGTGTTCATACGTGTTTATCGTATATTCAAAATTCCATACGCCAATCTAGACTACCGGTTAATTCCTACCTTCACGACCTATTATTACACGTGGGAGACATCGTATAAAACTAATTTCCCTAACTGGGTAAAAGACCGTGAAAATGACGTATTGAACAAAAAGCCCTAACTGAGTAAAATATGTGTGTGAAAATATGTATATTTTGGAACCCAACTTTTCTTCGCTACAAATGTGTCGTGCCCGTTTCCTTCTTGGGCTCCCCTTATTATTTCTACCATAAATTTCCCTTCCTCATTCGGTGGCGGTTGTTGTGAACAACCACGCATATCAGTCACTTGACAACTAATAGTAAAGTAAGTTTCAAGGTCAAATCTGAAAAGGCAACTTACCGCAGAGAAATACCGCACACTACTAACGAGAAATTGTTACAGGTAATACCTGTTATTACGAACGATAATTAGAAATATAAACATGTTATGTTACGAAGAAAGAAACGAACTTAGGCGATAAAAATGTGACGTAATTAAAGCTGTAATTGTAAAACCTGTTGTATATGCACATTATAGAGTAGCACATACTGAATAAAAATAAAAATTTTGTGAGATGAAGGAAAAGAAGAATTGAAAAGTACATAACTCGTATTCGTTGTTATACCATATATATATACGGTATAACATCGGATAAGAGGTATAAACTGTCAGTACAGAAATGGGTTGAGAAAATTCACAAACGGTCACATGTAAATTCGTGTAGCACACGTTTCGAAAAAGAAAAATGGAAATGTTAGTGAAAAGAATGTGATTATAAGAATAGTGAAGAAATTCTTCTTCAAATAAAAATGGAAAAGAATGAGAAAGATGCAAATAGCTGAAAAATGAACGCATTAACCCTTTAACTACCGGAATGGTAATTGACATATATCTGGGAATGTGCTGTATTGTGGTTGGTGGGGACCATGGTTGGTGGGGACCATGGTTGGTGGGGACCATAATTCAACAGTGTTGGAGGCTGACTTGGCATAATATGAGCCACAGAATAGGCAAACTGCTGTTCAACCATATATAGTTGGAAATATAAAAGAGGGAATGCGATTGGAAGGCGGAAGGTAGAATATATACAGAAATGTTGTGTCTACCCAATGAAAAGTTGTTGGGAAAATGAGAGAAAATAAAATTTGACACATCAGAAATGATATGCATATGTGGAAAATGTAATTTTCCAACGCTTGGCATTATGTATCGTGGCATAATGGTTTTAGAACGATTTCAAAAACCGAAACGGTTACATTTTTTTGCATGAAGATGGTTTTTGCGACTATCTGGTCATCTCACTTTGTACCAGTATTGCAATCAGCACAACTATCAACGTAACCGAAGCGATTTCGTATATGTCTGGTTTACCATCACAACGGAATGATGATGAAAATGTTAGCATTGGAGTAGATGCAACTATTGACACAGCGAATCATGGGACGGAGGTAGCGACGGAGGTAATGGCGAAGGGGGTGGTAGATACTGGTAATGACATGTGTAATGGTTCTACATCAATCATGAACGGAAGGGACGCGCAAGGTAATAATACAGAAGTAGAAAATATTCACAATGATGAATGTTCCAGTGAATTTGTGGCAAGTGGGTACCCGGAAGATGACGATGACGGTGAAGAAAATTTCGACATGTATCATGTCGATATAAATGATATACAAATATATGAGGATGTTCCGTTTATTCGGAAATGGTTGAAGTGTAGTTCTTTGTCATTGGAAAAGAATGCTGAGGTGGAACGGTCCTATGATCATCGTAAAGAGAAAGGACTGTTCAATATATTTTTGAATGGACAATTCTTCAATTGTGTCCGGGTATGGTCATCTGCTTATATGCAAGAAACAGGCCGTATCACACATCCTTTAGCTATTGAGGAGTTCAAAGCGTATGTGGGATTGGAGATGGCTACATCCATCAATAGATCGAATACAATCAAAGATTACTGGGACAGTCGTCCATTTCTGGGTACTGAAATGTTTAGACGAACTATGTTGCGCAACAACTACGAAGACATAAGGGTTACTTTGCGTTTCTACCCTCAATATAGTCACGATGTGGCTGTGTCTGATCCACTATGGCACAGTAGACACATGTTGGAACATTTTGGTAAAAATGCTGCCACAGTTGCGGTGCCTACTGGCGTAAGTTCTTTAGATGAAAATACAATAAGGTGCAAAGGAAGGACTGGTGCACGTACATACATGAAATATAAACCTGTGAAGTTTGGAATTAGATTTTACATAGTTGCAGGTTTCCAGAATATATATGTTCACACGTTAGTTGACAAAACTTCTGGAAACAAAACAGGAATTTTACCACCCGTGCGGTATACAACCACATATAGGCAGTTACGTGGTGTGTATCATTGGAAAATGATTGCTAATATTGTCAAAATCGATAGCCCGTCAGCAGTTTGGTGTCTGCAGGTGTCACATCAGACTTTACTTGCGCCAAGACCGTCTAAAGGTTGACTTATAGTGGCAGATAATTTATATAATCGACACTTGTTGGATGAGCAAATGAAATTGCTCACTGATGGCGAACTGAATCTACTTGGAACCGTTCGTATGAATACTGTAGATGAGGTAAATAGGACAGCTATACAGAAAGAAATGAACCAGTTGGCACATATTGAACGTGGAGATTGGAGGCTGTGTAATGCGTTAGATCGCATTATTGTAAACTGTAAATTGACAGAAGAATCAACTGTTGCAGAATTTTGCGTTTACAGTGTTTTCAAAGACCGTGCTGTTGTGGTATTTTATTGTAACGTTCTGCAGAACACGCCCCGCATGGATGTTGAAAGTCCATGTGAATATACAGTTTCATGCGTACATGGGTTAGCAGATTTACCTCATTGGACTGGTAATGAAACCATGCATAGACAAATTTTTAGAGTCTCTGCAATAATAGTTGCATATAATCTATTCATGAATGGGGTTGATAAATTTCATGAACTACGATATGCAAATGCAACTGAACGTCGTGAGAAAAGGGTACCCATGAATATGTTTACGTTTCTTTTAGATGCTAGTGTCTTACATGCGTTCTCTCTATTCAGACATTTTACAAATGACTGCCCTACTCTAACAGTACGTAAGTTTAAAAGAAGAATATGTGAAGCCCTCGTCATGCCTCTTATTACCAGGACCGAGAGTCGAGCCGCTTTACGAACTCAACTTTCACCTCAACAATCTACAGCAGGAACCGTCAATACTGTTGAAAATGGCGAACATATTTTATCTAAACATTAATTGCTCAGTACAATAGGACGGAAGTCCACTCAGTGTCACGTTCGTAATATTGTACGAAGGGACGGAAAAGAAAAACATCAATTTATTCTTGTGTAAAATGCGAGAAGGGATTTTATGTATATTGTTTTACATTTTACCATCGCAGTCATTTATTGAGAGAGGAAAGGCCGTCGTTGTTACAGGTTGTTGAAACCGCAGAACATACAAGTACCGGTCCGCAACGAAGAAAAGGAGCAAATGGTTGAACTTCCACTTTGGAAAATGAACATGTCCAGTTCATATTGTAATGAGAGACGACTCAAGTTCTCTGTAAATCCCATGTATGCACCTTTAGGATCTGGCCATTATGCACGTATCGCAGTCAAGACAAAATGAGGTAGTTGCAGTCTGGTTCGTTTCCCCAATATTCCATGTCTTTCATACGTATAAATTCTGTATGCCTTTTTTCGAATTTTACCCATTGTTTCCTCCATTACCTCATCATCGTCATTCATTCATTTTTCCACCTCAGCGTTATCCATTTAATCTGTCCTTGGTTCATCATCTTCTTATATGCTTTGCACTGTCTTCATTTTGACTTCAATAGAAAATTGGTCCCAATAACATGGCGTCCCTCGACATGTCAGGCACACATTCTCCCCTTCCAGTTCACCACCACCATCCACTACATCATGAACATTTACAACATCACCCACTGCATGTTTCGGCTCACTGCCATCCCCTTTACATGTCTTTCGTCGCATATTTCTAACTTAGTCCACCTTGACATGTCTTTCCTCCTCATTTTTTACAGTGACTGATGCCCCATTGCATTGTGATCCTTCCATACCGTTTCAAACAAATCAAAGAATATTTTGATGTAAAAGACTGAATGTAATATAGAATGATGATGGGAGGAGACGTTCATCCGTTTCCTTCTTCAAAAATATTGCACTACTTATGAAAGATATTGATTCCTTTTATTTATTTTACTTGGTTTCATGCCAGGCCTATCTCATTATTCATTTACCTTCCCAACTGACAATGAAACATGACATATTGCATTACCGAATCAATATTCACCATCACTTCAGCCTTCCAAATGTAGCATTGTTGCTCACTATTCCAACTTTATCTGGCTATAAGTTTTTGGTAGTTAAAGGGTTACTTGTTCAATTTTAAGCGATTAAATGTTAATATTTTGAAACGAAGTCTGGAATTCGTGACTAATAAGTGTTGAAATTAAAGATAGAATAGTAGTAGTTGATTATGGCTATGTAACCTTTAGTCAAATCACCGTAGGTGTTCGAAAATGTTGATTCAGTCAACCCATTGGTGTTCGCAGTAGTGGGTGAGGGGAGGAAGAAAGCTGATGCAACAATGAAAACTTCAAAGTGTGTGGTATGACATGGAGAGAAATGTAGGAAATCGATTTGAAACTTACACCAAAATTGGGAAATTAGAAAAACTGAAACCACTAACAGCCAAAATTTAGGGAAAGCACAGGAAGTTACATTAATACGAAACGGCAGGAATTTGGGAATATACCATAAAATATCAATGAGAAAATAAGAAAAATTTTCAATTTATACGAACGGATATAGATACTGTATTGACAGTATAAATTCAGCTGGATGTGATATCCCAAACTGTGTCCAAATGTACAGTATGTGTGGAAATTATTCCATGTGAATAGCATGACAATTAGTATACAATATTATCGCAACCGGTAGTACTCGTTGCGAATACCCACCCAATAACATTTTAGTTATTGAATAAAATATCTAATGTTTTTGTCTCATATATACAACTGAAAATCAGGATTCATGAAGCCCAAATTTACGTCCTTCACAATCATTCCAAGTCAACTGAGCTTTCAAAAACATTTCTACCAAATTTGGTAATAGCAGTTCAACTACAACTTCAAACGACCGTTCAATTGAATTGAATACCAGTCCAAAAATTTCATCCAATTAGTTGAAATGAGCATCTAAGATGAAGATGGGTCCAGAGCATGTGCAGACGAATACTCATTGCATGAAATCGACCGGGTAGGAGGATAACTATTGCTTCTATCTATTACAGTGTCACTATGATTTTTTGAAGGATTCCCCGGAAGACGGCCTGTTTAGACTATTTTGGGAGGCAAGAAATTTTACTGAAAGAAGTTTTCTAGACGCATAGAGAGTAGTATGAGCCGAATTCTTGATAAAATTTCATGGAAGGCTTCCACCAAATTTCATCAAGAATTCTTCAGGACCAGGAACGAATTTGAAGAGGATAATGAAATTTATGATGATAGTGTCGATGTAAATTGATAACCACGATTCGTGCGAAGAGAGCGCGCGGGGAGGAGATGGGTGGAACAGAGATGGTGACGGCATGAGACACAGGTGTGAGGGTATGGCTGATAGGAGATGGTGAAGGCATGAGGTACAGATTTGAGGGTATGAGGGAGATAGGAAAGACGGCATGGTGGTACAGATGTGAGTTAGTAAGAGGACAAATGGGACATGGAGGCACCGGTATGAGTTGATAAGAGAAGAAATGAAGCATAGAGGTACAGGTACGGGTTAGTCAGAGTAGAGATGGAAAAATGGAGGCACAGGTATGACAGTAGAAGGAGAACATGATGAAAGCTAATCAGGAATGAAGATAATAGGAGATGATGACATGCATTGGAATTGTTCAGATATGGATGATAACAAGGAGATGATGACAGGTATTTGGAGTGATCAAGTATGGATGATAATAGGAGCCGATTATAGGCATGGAAGACAGCATAGGCAAAGCGGAGATGAATGACGACATGGAGGTGCAGGTATGGGCAACAAGAGGAGAGATGGTGAAATAACCACGACGAAACGACGGCAAGAAAGAAAGGAAGAGAAAGGCGCGCAAGCGTCGTACGGGTAGGAGAGTAAGTAAGGAAAGGAAACAAGGAGAAAATTCAAAAGTCGATGGGTAGCAAAAGTCACAGTGGAAGTAACGATAAGAAATGATATGTCAAAAACTTCAATTGAATACACGCTGGTACAGCACACAATTCAAATGCTATACTGCATAAAACGACTACACGGGCGCACAGTATACACACATGAGGCGAAAAATGGTACTGTAGTCGAGAAACGGTACTGTAGTCAAGAATTGACTCAACGTTGCTTATCACGTGTTTACGAAATAGAAGCAGAACTATCATTAGTTACATCCACTATTAATGATATAACAGTCATAGACCCGGAGTCGAACACGATCGAGAATTCTCACTATTAGTCCAACTAATAGAGAATTTGGACACACGAATATACCGATATTGCAAAATTAGAGGGATTAGAAACGAATTAGAATTATCCCTAATTCGTAACACGTATCAATTAAATGATAAATGAATCCAACTTTCTGACAACTATACTTACTAAGCTTGAGCCTAGTCTGGTAAAACAATAAAGAGGCAGACATATAGAAAACAAGCAGAACCCCCCAAAATGCGAACGATTACGTCGAGAGATAATATCAACTAGGAAGGAGAGATACAATCACACACGCCTCAGGTCGATCAAAAGTCGGTGCTCAGCGCAAAGACAATCCATACGCAATTGCTGCGTGCCCGAATGTCGGTCGATTGCGAAGTAGAATCGACGAAGTCTCTCTGACGTGTCTTCGACCATACTATTCCCGTAAAAGATACTTAACTGTATCAGGGATATTGGTCATCACCCGTACCTCTCCGAGCAGCGAAGAAATAACCCTCTCGACTAACAATAATAGAGAATGCTACATTTGTTTGGCATTTACTAACCACAGATATATTCATATAGAACGTATTGGAATGTAATAGAGCAACGTTTTTATTGATAATTTTGAATTTGTGATTATAGTAAACGTATTTTGTTTTCCTCCGAATGAGCCATGATGTAATGTACATGGAATTTATCAGAAATGAATAATATGAGAATAAAGTAGTGAACCGGACGAATAAAAGTAAGGTGTATAGTTGTACTACTATCAGTAGCAGTAGTACGACTGTACATATATGTACTACTGCAACATATAGTATGTAGTCTATATGATATGTAGTCCATATGATATGTTATAGTAGTTCTTGGTAGTACGTTCATTGTGAAATATGTTAGCGGCAGTCTGATTAGTCATCGTAGTAGTATATAATCTATTAACATATATATAAAATGAAAAATAAATGCAACATAATTACCTTTGTATTGCTTTGAATGAGATTGAGATGAATATCCATACAAATAAATTAATGATATGTACATGTACTGTATTCATAGTTTAAATAATTAAGGAGAATTCACCGGTTTCCTTATTTTTGTCTGTACTTTATAACCCGTGAAATTTCATTGGGTGCCGAAACTTTTTCAGAGGTGCGTTGGAGCACATCAGAAATCTATCTTTATTTTTTATCAACACATTACTGGCATAAATTTTGCACCGAATGTGTAGCTCTTTTTTACGAATTCATTTTATGAGACGCAGACGTCATGTCACTCCATGAAGAAAGTGACGAAAGAGAAGGCAGTGATGAGGAAATCGTCATGATGGTTATAGACGGGATGATCCCAGGACTTGGCAATGATGGCATGTGAGAAGAGAGAAATGTGCACGTACAAGCCAAAAACAAGAAACGATGTCGCTCCACCCGCTTCCTCGACCCATACCAAAAATCAACACAACAGAAAATTAGTGACGTGGATCGGGACGAAGTGTATGCCTTGACGGCTGAATTAGCGATGGCAAGAATGCGCCTGAGAGCACGGTTATGCGGGGTGGTGCTGTGGCGATGAGCGATTTTTTGAGGTGTTTTTTAATTTCGCTTTACTGCCTCTGTCGGTCAAAGAGACGAAGTGGTGGAAAAGAACGCGTTGTTTTTCCTTTTGGCAAAGAAATTTACATCACCACGCACACGCACACTCACTTCGACAATCGTAGCCCTCTATTTGGGCGATGGGTAATCATTCCGTTTCGGAAGTAGGGATGTTTTTTAAAGATGCGGACGTTCACGACCGCATTTTTCATAATTTTTGGTCGTTGATGACCGTATCTTTAAACTTTGTGGACATGAAAAAAGTAAAGTAAACCAGTAAATTACACTTTTCTGTCCATATTTTGAAAACACGATTTTTATTCACAATTTTCAAAATAAAGACGCCGGTAAACGTGGCCTTAGTAGGTACTGTTTTGCAATCTGAATCCATCTACATGGATGGATTCAAAAATCGAAAAATTACCCACTAATTTATGATTTAAATAATTAGTGATTAATCTTTTTGCAATTTGACCATATCAAAATACATTTTTCGTACTGTGGTACGTCCATGCCTGAATGGATCACAGTATTGAAAAATGAAATAAATAAATAGCGTGGGCAATTTTGAAAAAATGCGGATCAGATTAATTCTGAAATAAGTCCTGGCTATTGTAAACGAATGTCGGTAGCCATCGTCTGTGTTTCCGGGAATGAATGCCTACTTCCAAGCTGTGAATGTGTATGGATGTGCCAGGGAACCATTCAATTATTTTACCGATATGAACGTCCGCATTGGGCGATTCGCAGAATGGACATTCAAAAATCGTAGTTTTTTCCCCGGGCATTCATATTGTCAAAAACTAGTAATTTTATAAAGGCCGGGCATGTAGTTTTTTTAGTTACGTGCATTTGCGACAATTAATCATAAAAAATAATGTGGGCCCAATTTTGGTCATTGCTTTCATAACGTTTTAATCCAATTTTATGAAGACAGTGAGTACAGTAGTGCGTGTATGGATACCAGCAATTCAAAAATATCAGAGAGGAATGCAGGAAAGCAACCAGCAATGCAATTACTGTATGTCATGAATGCCTACATTGAAGAGCTAAAAGAGATGCGTTCTCATTTTCATGAGAGATTATAAATGTAACGGGTCCGTTATATGATTTTATGGACAAGTTCACATCAATGATGCACATTAGGCAATTGGAATCAATGAGAAATAGAAGGGATTGTATAAGGATATGATTGTTAGCACCCATCGACGTGGTGACAACTTGCATATGTATGGTACATGTTGAAGTTGTCAACACATCTTTGGGCAATTTAAAAAACCCTTTCACCTGTTTAGAGTACTATTTCGATAATTTGAAGAACTGTGTAGAATATAAAAATTCCTTTAAGGGTCCAACCGCAGCAGCCCGTGATGATAATGTTGTCGTAGCCCCAACTATTTTGAAAATATAGAAAACGGGTTACCGAGACTGATACTGAGAAAGAAACACGACCAACTACACGTCCTATTCCTCGATCGCCATGAAAAATTCTTATGGTTATCGTCTTGAATCGTCCATAGATTCTTACTATCACTCTTCCTTCATGTCCACTTTTACTGTACAGACTGGATATGAGCCCCTCAGCTCCTACAACGACTCAAACTACTTTCTTCCCCGCCCCGTTTCTTGCTCTCTCCGTAACCTCTGTTCATTTCACCCAGTAGGTACGGAGAGAGCAAGAAACGGGACGAAGAAGAAAGTGGTTTGGATCGTTGTCCATAACCTCGTACCCATGGTGGCACCATGGGTATGAGATGATGGACATGGTGACCTTGTCCATCACCTCGTATGTAATCTGTTCGTATTTGTAGTTGTCCCCAGGAGTGTTCTCCACGGCATACAAAACTATTTACACATCAATCATTTGACTTATGACTTCAAAAGAAAATCAGATACAATACATCATTGCTTTTTCCCGTCTTCGACTTTCTCAACTAGACTAATACACTCCATTTCAGGTTCTAATAATCCAAATTTAATTGGAAAGAATCCCCCGTTCAATAAAGTTTCCCAACATTGCCCATCGTCCTTTTTTTGGCACAGAGATACCTACATTGAATTTTCGTAACAAATACAAGTTGATGTCGAATAATACCATCAGTTCCATAGAAAATTCCTAGGTACGTTCAAGGTACCGATGAATTGGCTATAGAAGATCCAGGTCAGCCTTTACTAAAGGAACGACATAGTTTGTCGTACATCCTCAACTGACCATGCCGTCTACTAGAAATTCGTGAATATGATCGCATATATATACCATCTCCAAATGTACTAAGAGGTGCTTGAAAAAAGTCCATTCCCTTATGACGCAGATTATGATCATCACCACAATCTCAATCAGCGACAAAGCAAATGACCATTCAATGTTTAGGACCTATGGACCGACGTCTACCTATGTTGGTGGTATGGAAAGAAGGCATTTTATGTCTTCAGAAGTCGTAGTTGGGATTAGAGAAGGTGCGGAGTTACTAAGTTTGTTAGGAGGTACTTTGTATTTTGAATATGTGAGAAAAGTTATGCGACATTGTACAAGAAATGGTTTATTTGTTGATGTTTTCTTAGTTAAAAGGTTGGGCAGGAATAGTGATCTTTCTGTTCATTTATTCCTACTGTATATAAACATAACAAATGATTTGTCGACTACAGTCGCGTCCTACACGTTTCGTATCCCTACACTCCAGTTAATTTAATACTTGTCTTTTGACATTTATTATTTCTGTCTCTCTAAATTGTGTTTGCAGACCATCTGCACTCTAATTATTTCAATATATATGCCTTTTCAAATTCTATCCTTTTATCTCTCCAAGTTAAGTATATAGAAGTGCCTAACACTCTCATTATTTAATACGTTTACCTTCATGATTCTTCATTCTTATCTCTTTAATTTGGTTTCTAGAAATCACAAATTTCATTTATACTTCTAAGATAATTCTAATTACTATTTGTTCGAATTGTTTTATGATTCGTCCTATGCTTATTCAAGTTGAATTATTACTTTAGCGGCCCATTTTAGTTTTATTGTGTCTAATAGAGACCAACTTTCCCTATAAAAGAAGTTCTTTGAGCGACTTGACTTTACTCGTCTGGTCTTCACTCATCACTCAATAACTACTTTATAATCATACTTCTCTCTTCCCCCTTTCTCGTCTTTTAGAAGGACATTCGCGAATCAATTCTCTAAGCGAGTAGTTCAAGACAAAAAATTCAAAAAATTCAAAACAAATCCAAAAACAATAAAACTCTTCAAAAAACTCTTTCAAACGCTTCCAAAACCATCAAAAATTTCAAAAATAATTTTTTTCGAAAAACAGTTCAAAACGTTTCAGAACAAAATCTTCAAAAATTTCCAAAATCCTTCAATATCCATCGAAAATCTTCGAAAATCTTCGAAAATCTTCGAAAATCTTCGAAAATCTTCAAATTTATCACACCTCCGCGGTACAAGTGTACAAAACAAGTAAGTTTTGTATTGAAATAGTTTGTGAGTAGGACGGCTAACTTGAAGTAAAGAAACTGCACTTTTACCTAGTAACCCACCCACGTATACCGTGGTGTTGACGAAAGTCTGGTTGAAAAGTAAACGTGCTGTTCCTAACACGGTGTTTGGTCCGAAAGATAAATTCAAGAAATCCTTAGTTCAAATATAACTTTTTTCGGTCTATACCAGTGCATGGTGCACGGTGTTCTGAACTTTAATTGTTTATTCCCTATTCTATTGTTTTAGTGACTGCCCCACACTCCGAAAATATATCCTATATCGACGCGTTATTTTGGAACACTATTTACGGCGATCAAGAAAATACCGTACGTACAGCTTTCAAGTGTCCTTAAAATCCGCGTACAACCCCGTATCAGGACCCTGTCATTCCCTGTACCCCACCTGGGCCCACACAGACTCGATCTCCGATATACATACCAACATCACCTCCGATAATAAACAACTCTAACTGTCGTGGTACAGGTGGAAACAAGTAAATTACAAAAACAACTAGATAATCCAGTCTATCAGTGAATCTCTTCCCCCTTTCTCGTGTTGTAGAAGGACACTTTCAAGTTGTTTACCTATCGATTCAAGTGGCGGTGCACAACAATTCGTCGTTGAAATTTAGAACGATGATTTAAGTTCATATGATATTTTACCTTCATTTGTTCAATATTTATGTCCTGACATTGCTCTAAATTCTGCTACTGGAAGAAGAAGAAGATTTCATTTGATTTCATTTGACTCATTTTTGTTTTGTCATTTTATCGTGAATAGGTTTCTCATTGCATGATTGATTTCAATGATTTATCTTTGAGAAATACATTAAACACAGTTATTCCTGTTAAATTAGCAATTGATGATGTTAAAATTAACACGACCTAAACATTCATATCCAAAATTCAATTCATTTGTTTGTAAATAAAATAACGCAGCGTCTGGACTTGTTGTACCTTGCCATACAAATTAAATAAAGATGGTAAAAATAGAACGTGATTTTAAAGCTTTATTTAATCTTGATGATTTACTTTTTAAAAAATATATTTGGCAATTGTTTTAAACTTACAGATTGTTTAACCGTTTTTCTTCTATCTTTATTGCTAAGCAACCTTTTATTTATGGTAATAATTCTGTTACTTTAAATATACCACGTGCACCAATTGTTTGTAATAAATAGCCTGATAAATATGCTGATAGATATCTACCAAATGAAGATACTCCCCAACATAATTATTGTAATCTTCCGGCTTTTGATGATTGAAATTCCCTAGATCTTTCAATTATTATTGAATGAACTACTACATATGTAAATGCAACTGATAATCATGAAAACATTGTTGCTGTAGTTACTGTTGGTACATTATAAACAACTTGTTTATAATGTACCAACATCATTAGAAATGATGATAATGATGTCCATGATAACGCACTTATAACTTATGCTGAAGTTACAAAATATGGATGACGACGCAATATAAATATTGAAAAAGAATTTGTTAAGAAACTGTATAATGTTTTGATTAACCTCAGTAACATTGATAGTCCTGTTAATACAGCTGCCTGGGCTGGTGATAATGTAAATCATGTTTTAAGAAGGATGATATGGCTAATTCTGATATTCCAAAAGCTCCCCGCACAAAGTATGATGACATTATGGCAAATAATTCTGGACTTGGATCAAATCCTCATAGGATTGTTAATTTTACGAAATCGCTCGCTCGTTCTTTCCTAGTTTTTGGTGTTCTTGTAGGAACAGAAGTAGGATCATTTCGATTATGAACGGAATTTCAAGATCGAATATGATAGAATGTCCTGGATTGGTAGTGATGGTAGTCACTACCATCACTATCAATCCAGGACATTATATCATATTATCCTGCTCCACACGATCACCACTGTGGTGATCTTGTGGAGCAGGACAAAATGGTGAACGGGTTGTTTAGTTGGTGCACATGAATTGCGGTCATTTTTGTTGCATGTGAAGAAAGAGGAACCAGTATACGACGAAAAAAATGGTACCGCACAGACAAATGAACATGCCATCATTCACAGCAGTAGCAAGAAGGGAAATTAAAGGGAACAATCGGCCAAAAATGAGGTAAGTGATTAATACAGACCGGTATATATAAAAAAATTGATACTTCAAAGATCATCGAAAGCCATATCAATATCTCCCTCCAAATTCCTTCCTTTACTATCATCATTATCATCCTCTTCTTTTTTCTTTTCCTCGCCATAACCACTATCATTAATCTTTCTTTCCTTATCATCTCCTTCAATATCATTATCATTTGCAGCGCCGTCACCATTAAATTATGAAGTTGGAATTCAATCCAGTATATTGAGTATATTGGATTGTATTCTACTTTTATCCCCAAAATTTATAAATTATATTCGTGTAAACTGAGAAACGTCCACACCCTCATCGAGCCGGTGCATAGTTTTGAAATCGAAGGCTAATATGGTGATTTTAATGACGATAAATTAACTTTATTTTCAAAAAAACCATTTCGTTTTTTATAAAAACGAGGATTATGGTTGTTATGTTCCTAAAAAATCCTCCATATGGAGTACAAGATTTTGCTGTAAATTAATTATTTAGTTTCCTACAAAGGGACACAGTCTTAAATATTCAGAAGATGAAATGACGAAAAAATAACATTTAGATTAAGTAGACAAAAAATAAAATCGCCAAGGTTTGTCGTTTTTAATATCGATAAAACACCATTTATTTTAGAAAGTAAAAATAATATTATAGAAAATCGTTGAAAATCGGAGATTGAGGCTCCGAATCTTTAGAAAAAATTCTCCATATGGAGGACAAGATTTTGCAGGAAATTAATTAATTAATTTCCTACAAACTGACACAGCCTTGAACGAGATGAAATAACGGGAAAATAACATTCAACTTTAAGTGGACAAAAATTTAAATCGCCAAGGTTTGTCGTTTTCAATATCGATGAAAACCTTTTTTTAGAAAGTCAAAAAACGATTTTTGAAAATCGTTAAATATCGTTGATTAAGGCTGCTAAGATTTGCTGCGTACATTGCAGGCTTCAAAAACATTACATTAAACAACATGCTAAGAACAGAATGTCTTGTAGCTACTGTTGCACATAAAAAATTTATATATACCGTTTTCCTCCATATGAAATTCGTTTTTTGAAGGAAGTTAAATAATTAATTTTTTGGAACAGGAAATCATCTATTTTTAAATCATTTGGAGGCCGGAAAATTGCATGAAATTCTAATTTTAATTTCCTGCAATTTTTCATTCTCCATATGGAGGAAATGTTTTTGCAGGAAATTAAATATTTAACTTTTTGCAACAGGAAATCAATTATATAATTTCTTACAAAAATACGAACTCCATATGGAAGGAATTGTTTTACGTCATTGTTTCTCAGTCACACCTGTCATATTACTGACCGGGTATTGGTAGAAGAACTGCCAGTTCTTCGACCAATACCCGGTGACAATGCCAGCAGAAACACGTGGCTACGGATGTTATTTTCATCAACGGCATTCAAACTGACCACTGTTCTTCCCTGTTTTACACTGTTCACCACCTCACTCATTGCCAATGGTCATCGCTCTAGTCTTCTTCTTCCGTAAGCGACATCATATATATGCAACCTTTCCATTTCTTGCAAGTGAAGTAAACTGGGTGGTTGTCAGAAATGAAAATGTTGGTGGTGTTTCTCCTCCCCTACTAGGGGAGGAAAAATACCGCCAACATTTTTATGGCAATGTGGGGTAATGGCGACAGTAGTATGTCACCATCATCCTACATTGCCATTAAATTGTCATCGAAGGCCCTTAGACTAGATGGAATCATCCGTGGCCTCACGGAGATCTCAAAATTGTTCGAACCACCAGAGCTGTTATGGGATCCACTAGTCCGCTCCAACAAAGCACTAGAAAACAAGCAACGACAAGCAACAGGGTTGTTGTTCCCTGTAGCCGAACTTTGGGCAAAACCTTGTGTAGCACTACCACTTCCTCTTGTGCTACTATATTCTATTACGGCGAAACCTCTACCTCGTGCTCCACGTGCTGTTGATAACCGGCGAATCATCCGTTGTTGTTTATTGGCTGGAGGATGGCCCATTAATTCTCCTCCCCTTCTTCCATCACTGCTGCTTCTTACCAACCCTGGCCGTTTCACTGACAGGGTTTTCGATTGATAGGTAAGTTTTGTCAATGCTATTTACTAAGTCACTTTGAATTGACTTTGTGGTAGTAACGTACTAATAAATTGCTTCGAAACGAAATTGTGGTAGTACCGTAAATTTCGGAACAATAGAAACTGTTTATGTTTAGTATCAATACCGTGTTAAGATTTGACTTCAAATTTTATAGTTTGGTCACCATTTCCAGATTTCAAATCGTAACGGGACGAATATAAAAGTTTTCCCTCCATAACTTCTCCCTGCGTTTGAAAAATCCATGATATGACTAAAATTTAATAAAATTTTGACTATCTTAGGATCAATTTTATTTGATTTTCAACGAAAATGTCATACATATTATTTTATGAAACAGCATGAAAAATATTGTATGCCAAAATTTCATCTGGAATTAAAAAATGCCAAAAACTAACTTTTTAATTTTTGGTAAAAAATCAATGCCAAAAATTAACTTTGTAACTTGGTTTCTAGTGGTTCAGTGGAGCAGACTAGTCGATCCCACAACAACTCTGGTGGTTCAAACAATGTTGAGAACTCCGTATTCAACAGTGATGGCGGTAACGAACAGCCACAAGAAACCAATGCGCCCATTTTGTCAACGAACTTAGTGCAAACCCCTACAATAGTTTAATGGTAGAACTGTCAGTAGTGAAGAGTGCTAAGGAGCGTATATATCAATCGTTGAACCAGTGTAAGTGGCAGGGTAAAGATGCAGAAGAAGACGTTAGGAGTAAGGATATTTCTATTAAGGCACTGCAAGATAGAGTACAAACGGTAAGCGGTGAGAATGAACATTTAAAATTGGAGGACACGGCTTTAGTAAAGCTCAATGACCAGCTATCGAAACAATTAAGTGATCGAAACAACGGGCGTGGAAAGCACTCTCAAAAAATGATGAGAGCCATTAATAAGACGTATATCAGCCTAGTGTATGGCACTGATAAGTTGTTACAACAATGGGTTATTGCCGAAACATCTGACATTGTACCGTTCCACGGAAAAATTGAAAATAACTGGACAAATCGCGCAGCTGTTGCTACAGGAAATGGATTAACAAGGGAAGATGAAACCATGATTTTACCTCCATGTTTTACTATGTTTTGTGTACCAACAGTGTATATATACCTATAAATGACGAGAACGATATACTACGATATATCGTCAGACAGGAATTAAAAGAAGACGGAAACATGGAAATGTTCACAACTGAGGACACCAGTGATGATGCTGTTAAAGTGATTACCAATACTGCTATGTTGGTAACTCGAATAAGGCAGCTCCATTCTGATACATGCAGTTATAGTAAACGTATGGCGAAATATGTATTCTATGAACAACTGGGTTATACATTCCTTCTTTCAAGATACCATTTGAAAGAAACAGGAGCTTCTGGGGGAAAGAAAATTCAAATTGATGTCATAACATGGAAGGTGTTACATATAAATGAGGAAAATTTGAAGGACATGGCATATTGGCGCAATGAAAACATGGGCCAGATGGTAATGACTGGTTTCGAATGTAATAAAGAAGCAGATGGTGTCTTTGAAATCTAAGTAGAGAGCATGGAAACACAAAATAGTGATGACGATAGGTTTGAAAGGTTACCGAGGACCGCTCCCGTTCAAGATGATGCTAACAAATATTGTTTGTATTTGTTCAAGATGCAACTGGTCCATCCATATTGCATATATTTATTGGTTACATTCCCAACAAAGATTATGGAAATACAGCTGATGGTACAATTTTAAGCATTGCTACGTTATATGCTTGGATTAAAACCAATATTGAGCTGCTAACAGTCCAATTGAAAAGCATTGTTGGAAGGCAGAATGACTTCAACATTCTGTATGGTTCCAACTTAAAACTGGCTACTGGACAACTAATTGGTTGTATCATAAAGTTTGTAGATTAATGGCATGCGGAAGAATTGAAGATACCGCGATGTCTTGAGGAAAATGAGAATAGGAAAGTAATGGAGATAGAACGTGGAGCTACCTTAATTGTAACGCACCAAAGTCTAGTGTGCCATTTTATTTCCGTGAGAGTGGAATGGTTCGATCTTTATATTGAAAATGATTTCGGCATTATTCATGATTGCTACTTAGCCGAGGTAGTTCAAAACCGGACAGAAGTGAAGAAGCTTTGGAAGGCATATAGTAATGAAGTCAATACTGTTTCTTAATATCCGAAGGGACAATAGGACACGTAACTTGCAGCATTGTTTTTAGATTTTCCTTTATTTCGGTATATGTAATGGATGTAATTATTCATTGTTACTGTATTCTTGGGTTTTGTTGGATATAAAAGATTTATTTTCGTCGCGATTACATCTAAAATGTTCCATTTTCATTTGTGAATCTAGTTGTTTGTCTGTAGAACCGGTTAATATTGAAACGATGGCATGGCCAGGGTAGTTGTTCCGTAAATGGTACAATTCCAAAATTGGATGCTAAGACGTGAATTAATTAGGCTGTTGTGTCGAATGGTACGATGTCGAACCATTTTCTAGTTTTAATAATTTCTTCATTATGATTTTCCTCAATATATTTCAAAGTAGAATCGATTTTATCTTCAGTGGTCCATCGGAGACACACACAATTCAACTTGTCGTCAACACCATTCAGTGGTTTAGTACATTCTAAACACTGCACAAATTTATATTGTCTAACAAAGTTTGTGCCTGGAATTTTTAGATGGAATAGTAGTAAAACATTTTCAAAGTTGAATTGTTCGTTACAATTTTCAGAACCATTGATTAATACAAAACTATTTTGTTTCTTCGTACTAGGTCCATATTATGTCGCGGAGAACACCCTCTGTTTCTGTTGATCATTGAGAGGAACACGGTTGTACCTGACCAAATTTTCGGTTTCATCGTAGTCATTTACTGCCGGTGTAGAACCTCCGTATGAAACGAGATTTGACTAATTACAATAAACTGTACCTATCTGATGGGTGCAAAATCCTGTTGCTAATAGGTGTCAATGGAGGAAAGGTTATATCATGCTTGGAATCTAAGCTAATTTTCTTGCTTATTACATCAACAATGTTATTTAAATAAATGTAAAACTGTTCAATTTCCGAATTGTCTGTACTTGTAATTTTTACTTTGGTGAACCCATCGTTTTTTAAATGCGTGTCTATTTCATTGTTGCACACCTTTCGGCACAGCTTTAGTGCAGAAAGTTTGTCGCCGAACAATTTCATGTCATAACTATCATGACAAATCAAATAAAAAAACGTGGGCCCCTGCTTCACAACAATAACATCTAGGAACGATAGAATATTCTCAGACATAGTTCCTAAATCATCTTGATATTGTTATTGATCGGGTTCAATGTACTTGTTGTATGTGGATCCATCTTCTTGAATTGAATCCGGAAATTCTTGTACAATATTAATTGCACATAACCCATCAGAACTGTCCTGTATATTGGACACGGATGTATCTACACCATGACTTATTGCACCTCTATCAATAGATCTGCGATTACAATTGTCCCCCACATGCAAATTTCCCCTCCGCGTTTTCTTTGATTACGTATTACGGAGTACATACAAGATCCCTCATGTATTTTCATATTAATCTTGGTTGTAAAGGATTTCGTAAAATTTCGGTTCGTACGTTGAAAAGATGGCATGTTTACAAAATTATGATACTTATTCACGTCCTAACATCAATATACTACCTAATTACATGTTATGCACCTACTTCATATTGAACATGTCTTTCTTTTTCGAGAATTCCCTGCATTGCCAAGGCAATACTGTAAGTCCTATCTTCATATGAACATCAAGAGATGTTATAAACATACATATACAAATGCCATACGTTCAAAATTGTTGTATGTTCTAACATCATACCTTACTATAAACTAAAGGGTAGAGACGAACAATGCAACTGGTGCATGGTTCTTCGATTTTAAATATTACATAGGTGCTTCTGCTTTTCCACGTATCCTTTATAGATGAGTCGTTCATGGAAATATAAAGTAAAGAATTTATCAGAGACTGTATATATTATTTGGTACGGTCTACATGTACCAATTGTTATTTCCTTGCACGCACTTAAGGATCCTACGTGCAACCTGATTAGTTCCGCATCAAATTCATAGTCACAAATTATTGAAAGTATTTCGTGGATAACATTTTCTGAAATTTTTCCATCCATAATTGCCACGGAAACAATCAGGGACTTGTTCAATATACTGGACCGTGTGGTATCACGAACCAGTCCAGACTTGAGTGAGCTTTCCTGACACCTAACTTATTTGACCGATTCAAAATTCCAGGACCTGTCCTTCTTTTTGTAGAATCGTTGATCTCCGAAGTCTATTTCTATTGGTTACGTATTTATGTTTTATACCAGTATATCACTATATATCAGGACTACATTCTGTATCAACGTAATTATCAATGTTCAGAAATTACATTCCACATTCCACCGTTACATGTGCATTACACGTAACATTATATGCGACAGGAATATGTAACATTTTCAGTTTCATACTCACATCTTTCAAGGAATTCCAGATGTCATAGATTTAAAAATAATAAGAATTTGAAATAATTCTAGGACCATTTGAAGAAAATTAATACATACTAATTTTCTTCAAAATTTGAATTTAACCATTTAATGACAGTATTAATTGTCTTCACATGGTCCTATTAAAATTTTGTTTAATTTTTTCAACAATAATAGAAAAAATCACCAACTTGGCGCCCCTTCAAATTTATTCAAAATGCTCATGCATTGGACCGTCCAAGTCATTTTTTAAACAGTACCATTCTCAGAGTGTGCCGTTTTGTCAACTCTTCTCTCCTTCCGTCTGTATCTCTTCCTTCTTTTAATTTTTAGAACTGTTCGCAACTTTTTCAGTCAAAGTGCCAATTTTTGTTGGACCCTGGGCAGCCTTGCCGAAGGCATAATAATAACGCACATTCGAACGTATTCGAACTTCGGTACGACAGTTTGAAGGTTCACGAAAACGCGGAAATTTGGTCTGCTATCATTTTCTTTTTTTAAAAACAGTCTTCTGTTCATCATTGCATCATGTTATTATGAATATGATATTCACAATAACACATTCAGATCATATCTTCCTCAACAGATTTCTAACGACTACGTTCTTTTTTCGCAGACAGTCTACTCGCATTGCTTTATTCAGTATGTATATTTTTCGTAACTATCTTTGGGTATACAACAAATTTATTATTTCATATTTCTAACCATGTTTGCTTTTTAACTTATCTTCTTTTCTCCCTTTCCAGCATTTCCACACCGAGGTGGCCATGAACATACAGCTACAGACATTCTATTTCTGTAGTTAGTTCTATGTTCTATTTGGTTTTTTATCGTGGTAAATATTTCAAATTCACCGCTCCTATTTTCACAATACCCATTTCTTTTGGTATTGGTTTCATGATTCTAGGTATATATATATACAAGTGATTGATGATAAATGGTTTTTATTACGGTTTTTGCATTTCAGTTTTTTCTAGTTGGTTTCATATCTTATTTTTGTGCACCCTTACGATTTTGCATTTTCCCGTTTACCTTACTAAACAAATTTGACCTACATGAAATGCATATTATATAGAATATATAATGTATGTCATATTATATGTCCCATATCTTTTATCACAAAAAATGGAATAAGGATATATGGGACATATAATATGACTTATATCATATATGCTATAAAATATACTATATTATACATTAATTATTTCATATTTATGTACCCATACGCACCGCATCTCAGTGATATAGGAAATATACATACCAAAATTTCTGATATGTTTTTGATAAATTATCGTGGTATATTGTCATTTTAAGTGTACATCCCGGATGTCCTTTGGATGTCACATTTAATTTATCTTCCATGAAATGTAGACTTTTTAATGACTACATTCATCCGAAATACGAAAATCGCAGTTCGGATTAGTGTCCCCATTAAGTTTCCATTCAGGAATCGTAGATTCTTTATATGACACTTCTTGTAACTTCCAACGTTTTCAGTTAGTACGGAGATTTCTATTGCAATTTATTCCGTTTAACACAGTTCACTATAAATGTACACTACATACATTATTCAAACATTGTAGTGTTCGGTGCCGTATCACTCCACTGGATATCAACCTGTCGCGGTTATTGGGGATGGCAATCTAGGAAAAACCTATACAACATGAAAGTGTTTTTGAAGGTGTCATAAAAATAATCCACAAATAGAGAAGGGGTCTGAATGTGTCATACAGACAATCAACAAATTTTGTAGAGAAAGTCAATGTGTCATGCAAATAATCTGCAAATACTGTATGAGCCATGAATGTACCATACAAATAATCTACAAATTGTGCATGGGCCACCAATGTGTTATACAAAAAAATCTACAGATACTGTAGATTGCTCAAATATTCACTGCCATTATCTTCCGATAGATGAAATGTACAGCCTATGTGGGGATTGGCCCCAACCGCGCCATTTGAAATGGGAATTTCATTTCCGAAAACACAGACGTAATAATGGATTATCACTATGTCTCGGTTGATATTTATAATCCTAAGTTGCTATTTCACACGATAAAGATTGAATAAACTTCGACACCGAGAGTGATCGGGTATTTCCAGAAATTTCCCAACGGTCTCCAAATTATTCACTTTGGTCAATATAAAGCACTTGACAGTACTACTGTCAAGTTCTTTATATTGGCCTGTCGGTAGCCATAGTATCATCTGTGTTTCTGGAACTGAATACCTACATTCAAAAGGCGTAGTTTTGGGGTAGATGTGACATCTACTAGGCCATGCGAATTTTAGGAGTCCATGTGGGTTGCATATAGAAAACTACAGGGTTTGCATGGTTACGGATCGTAACTGAAGGACAAATCTACACAATTTGAAGATAAAATGTATGCGGCATTAACTGTGGCATACAGATACTATATGTTTTAATGATGCATAAAAATTTACTTACGGACGGCAGAGAATAAATGGAAGAAATAATCAGCGCCAAAATTCATTGTTTGAAACATTAGATCAATATATCATCAACGTTTTCTTTCATACACGGGAGATGATATTGTATGTAATCTAGGTTCGTAACTACACATTTTGTATGAGACGTTGAATGAATAATTCATATAGTACTGCGAAAAATGTAGTTTGTAATGTATCACATTTACTTTTAGATTCATGTCTTGAATGTTTGAGTGTATGTACACTACATTAATTCATCCATATGCCGTGTGAAATCGTCAATGTGCCATCCATAAAACATTCATGTGATGAATGGAAAAGTAGATGAATACTGCGTTTTCTGATGTATATATCTGTTATATGTAGGATTGATATGATGGAATATGGTAAAGATTATAGAATAATAGCAATATACATTGCAATACATGTATACCAATTTCAGTATTCATTTTATATTTATTTTTATACAGGTATCATATTATGTGATATTGAAAATATCATAAGAACAAAAATGGCGCAATAACAAAAATGGAAATTTAGAAAACATGATGAAGAGGGTACTATTAAAAATTAAGATAAATAGGGGGAAGTGAAAGGAACTTAAAATACTGTATAATGAGAGCAATAATAACAACTAAAAACAACATCCAAACAGCTTCTAAATCAAAAACGAAATTATTACACACAAATACACTTACGCATATAAATATATGTAATATATCGAAAAATCGCATTGTAATATCCATGACCGTGGTTTGAATAGGCGTGCCTGTCGATTCGACCGTTGTCGAGAGGCTACCTGGTGGAGAAAAGTGTTAGTTAGTTGAGTAACGGTCCTGGTCCTTTATTAGCTGGTTGAACAGTATGTTCCTGAGAGGGTCCGTAGTCTGTTTGACGACAGTGTTGGCTTTCCTCCCTGACGACTTTAATCGTCTTCACGGGTTGGATAACCGCAGACACGAAAAAGTGTTCTTCTTTAGCGCTAATTTGCCGATGGGTGATCCGGTAAGCGGGTTTTGCGCGTGCGGATCGGCTTGCAATTAAGCGTCAGGATTGTCCGACCTAGATGCGCGTTTGGGCGAGTATTCCTCCTTCCCAGTTGTCACTGAATCGTTTAGATATCAATTGTTGGTTTTATTGGTTCCGAAGAATGCTTTGATGGGTTGTAATAATGTCTTTCGTTCTTTATTGATTAGCTATCTTTTCTGAATAGAGATATTTATATCTAAGTTCAAAAAACTAATATTAATAATAATAGTAAATAGTAAATAGGATGACGCGTGTGAGAAATAAATGGGCACGGTTCTAATTAGATAATTCACAGGGATTATGGGAGATCCGAAATGTGTAAGCCTATGCAATCAGGGAAAACAGTCGTACTGTACCGGGTAGTGACGTTCTTTCACATACAGTGTCAGGGTATGGGTTTCCACTGTGTATTACATGTAGTGTCAATACCTTCGCACACGTGCCACTGTGTACAAGTGTCACCATCTTTAGCACCCTGTATTACTGTAACCTTATACGACTTGCCACTTTGTAGGTTACATGGTCATGGTGTTCGTCATGTTATTATACCCGTCACCTTTTGGAAACGCGACCTCCATCCCGTTCTTCTTCAGCGCTTCATTCTCTCACGCCTGCGGATGCTCTTGTTGTTCTCTACTTTTTCTTTATGGTGTGCTGACACCATCATTTATCCCTTATCGCTTCGATGTACCTGCCGCTTCTTGCGCTGCGTGCCGTCGATATTCTTCTCGTCACCGTCATCCGTTGCGATGATAACATCGTCATTAAGATGATATGATCGTAGTCATCCCACAACGTTTAACATCATTCTCTCATCATCTTCCAAGAATCATCTTTCAACATCCTCCATCACCTTCGACATATAACAATAATAGCATCCTAAATAATCACCATCTTTATGTCATCATATCAACCTTCATCATAGTATCGCCATCCTTTATCATCCTCAACCTTCAATCATATTATTGTTATTACCCTTCATAGTATCATCCTTCAACCCTAATATAATCATCCTTTCGTATCAACCTTCAGCTTTGATATCATTATCCCCGTTTCAACCTTCAACCTGGTATCATCATCTTTCATAATCATCCCGTCTGCCGCTCCTTTCTTCTTCCTATTCTCCTCCTTCTGCCAGTCGGTGTCACACGAACTGATCACCACCGCGATCGAATCATGGATTCGACAATGACCTACCTAATACAACTTCAACGGATTGCAGTCAATCCGGGACGATCAACAGCCCTTACGAGTACTATCAACCACAACATGGCGAACGAGAAAACTACCAACAACACCTGCAAAAAGTGGCAGTGAACGACAGATATGTAAATCTGGTTGACTCAAAAGATTAATTCTAGTTCCAAGCTCAATCCAATAATCCCACGTGATTGATACAACCCTACCAAGCCTTGGAAAAAACGACAAGCCACCCGTGGGGGGAATGGCGACTGCATCTGCTCCTAGCATCGACAGCTAGTTATTTACACAAACTTTGAACACTCATTCAAAGCAAGGAAAACAACAAAACAGATTTTTTATTTCCGGACGAATTCAGGAATGAACAACAAACACAATCATACTCTAATATAGAGGAAGCCAAGTAGCTTACGCAAAATATCACCGCGGACAGACAAAGAAATGATCATAAGACGTAGAGAAGACGGCCGCGAATGTACCCGCTTAATTAAACCCAACTTCCGGTAAGGTAGCGGTCATCGACTCAGACCTCACCCAGGAATTGTCGAACCACATCCGCATCGGCTAACCAGGTACCACATCTGTTAATGAACGAACCATAGCGAGGATAGACGAACCAACTGCGTCATTTTCGGGTACGACTTCTCGCGGATCTCGCTCGACATAATCACGTAACCCGGACTGCCCACCATATGTGTATACGGAAGGCTCAATCTCGTCCATCGCGGCGACATCAATCTCCCAACCGGCCGCGACATCAGCCAGGCTGCGATCATCATCATCATCATCCATACCATGCTTACCACCAGTAGACGCACCAATCCACCCACTGGGTAACACATCAAAAGTAAAACAGATAGGGTGGCCTTCAGGAATCGGCGCACGCTCGCCAGCAGAAAGTCTCTTCGCATCCGCCTCGCCGATTACTCGACGAGCGTATGGATCGTAATACACCCAGTTCGCACCAGCTCCGACCCGACGGGGTGAATGATCTTCCTTCTTTTCTCCAAGTGCACGCCACGTGGATGGAAGCTTAGCAAAATCCATGTGCTCGACCACACGTAAGAGACTCAAATATTCGTCAACATTTTCCCGATTACCAAGAATCGGTACCAAGCTCAATTCACGACTAAATTCAATCATGCGAGGAGAAACGGCGCAAATCAGGCATTTTTCATACACTTCCTGAAGCAGGAAGGCCGCTGTTTTCGCCACCATCTCGGTGTATACTACTACCCACCAACCGCTGTCGGGATCATTGTTCATCTCGGACCAGGCGTAGGAAAAGCAAGGAGGAAGCTCCACAAGACAACCCCTGGGGACTTCGACAAGACTCCAATTTTTTGTAATCTTAACCCAACCGTCGCAGCGCGAGTTGGGGCGAAGGTGATGATGTGTCACGCACTGATATGGAACGGCCAAACCATACGTCGAACGAAATAGACGCTCATCTCTCACCTGGACTCTCCAGTAGGTTGAATCTTTGCGCAAATACAGGAACTCGGCCTTAATGGTCGGCTTCGTAAACAACATCGCCTCATTTGAAACCATGAGTTGTCCCCTCCAACCTTCCAGCATCTTAGCTGTAACACCGTCAATATTATTGACGTAGTCGATCTCTCCCTGGGTACGATAAAAGAATTGATCTGCACGGATATTATCCGGAATTTGGATAAACGTCAAGAAACGGTTCAAACCGGCATACGCAGCTTTGGCGAAATCCAAACGAACCCCCGAAATAGTTCCGCCGCTACCGATGCGAAGATCGTTATCGTAACAGCAAAACTGGAGTCGCCAGGACTCGGTGTCCATCGCAGTTAAATGGATACCCCCGGGGAGAAAGCCGTTATGCGAATAATGTGGAATTATAGAACCGTCCAAAACAGTCGCCTTGTCAAACCAGGGAGCAGCCCCGTACAGTATAGAATATTCAAACGGACCAGCATCATCATACGCGATTGGCGCTGAGTATGTCTTATTCGCAACAGCTAAAGAGCTGGACTGTCTTCTTGCATCATCTTGCGTATTATCCGCTTCAAAACCCGAAACGGGGATAGGTGGCCCTGCTATCTTCGTAGCAGCAGAAGCACGAGCTGACATCCCACGAGTGGAAACTGGGAGTATATCCTCCCGCTTTATCGCGTCTGTGGCAACGTTTGGCAACAAATGTGCACTACCTCCACTTGTGGTTGCCGGAGTTGACGGTGAAGACACTTCTTTGGCGGGTGATAAGTTTACCGAATCTGTTGATGCAGACGACTCTGTTCTTCCTGTGTCGGGCAGAGGAGATGTAACACAGTCATTCATGACGTAATTTATAGATAGGAAGACGGATTAATTCCGGTGAGTAACGGACGCCAAGTCGGCAAAGAATATCACAGAACGAACGGCTAACTAGCTGGGTGGGATCCGAATTATCGCAAGTGAACGTGGATTGGCTCTCACTGGATTCTCGGCCCTTGAAGAGGGGGTGGTGTAGTCCAATTGGCCATCAAGATTGCAGTGAGCACGACCGTTTCTGATCTCAATACCCAAAGTGTACGCCACGTCACGTTTGTCACGTTTGTCACACTTTTTGTCACGTTTTCATGTCACGTTTTTCATGTTTTGCGTAGTTTGGCCATTTGGACGACTGACCACGTGTCACCGACAACTGTACACCGTATAGTACAGTATCTTACTGTACTCGGCGCACTGTATTCACACCTCAACAGTCGCGTGACGGGAAAAGCTTACTTAAGAGGTCCTTTTGACCCCAACACCACTTTTTCTTTAATAAAGACAAGCACTCTTCGGTCTGAATCTGAACCCAAACTTTCACTTCGCTGACAACAACGAATCCACTTCGGCTACCACAGAATTTCACCCTTGCGTGCGCGAGTTGACCAACAACGCCTTACAAGCGTCATTCTCGGTCCGATCCCATTCAAAGTCGTGTCCGTCCTTCC
>JAULBU010050904.1:0-12840 GCA_032358235.1 Odonthalia washingtoniensis | reverse complement strand
GCTCCGACCAGAGCAAAAATCAAGAAAAGAGATGATAGATCTCATCGAGAAGTTTACACAACCAGGCTATTTGGTTGTGAATCCTTTTGCCAGTAAGTTTTATATGGAAATGGCATGTATGCTTCTGCGTAAGCACAGAAAATTTGTTGGTTGTAATAACTATTATAACTGTTTAGAGCTTGTCATGACTCCCTTGGTTGCACTCTTCGCTCGTAAATTACTGAAACCCAATTCAGATATTGACGGTAGCGATCAATACAGGCTTCATGCCACAGTATTACTAAGAGAATGAAATGGAATTGAGGTCAAAAAAGGATGGAACTATGCGATATTTCTGCTGGAGCTCCCATGGTTCAGACTTCCCCGATATATCTGCGACACTTCATTTCACAG
Organism: Odonthalia washingtoniensis; assembly: GCA_032358235.1. NCBI lineage: Eukaryota > Rhodophyta > Florideophyceae > Ceramiales > Rhodomelaceae > Odonthalia > Odonthalia washingtoniensis. The sequence continues at coordinate 12,447 of JAULBU010050904.1, read as the reverse complement.
TTCGTCGGGGATCCTAAACTATACAACAACAGTACTATAACACCGTGGGATAAGTCTCAAATGTCATGGAAGCTCGTTCTTGATGGAATACCGAAAAAGGCGTTGCGTGCAATGAAAGCCGGTGCTTTGGGACTGACATTTTAGCCATCAACGATCAAGCACGAAAATGCTGGTTCAGGGTTTTCGCAAAGAGACCGTTCTCTGAAGGTGAAATTGTCGGCTACTACTATGGAACATTCGTTTTTGTAAATCTAGGTGGTACTAGTTCTATTGCGAAACAGTATGGTGAGGGTTGCCTTTCTGTAACTAAAAACCTGTTCCTTAAGTACGCTGCAAATTGTACGCATCTATTTACCGCCGCCGATGGTACAAGGAAAAGACGTTGGATCGATGCTACTCCTTCGTTTGTGACAAGTTACATTAACTATTGCAACTATCTCCCCGGTGATAAATCATTCCGTACGGAAAGAGCCAAGAATCCAAGGGTACAGAATTGCACGTTCGTGCAAAATAAGAAGCTGATAACTGATGAAGCAGTAACTTCTTACCAGACTTTAGAGGTTAGCACTTTATCTCCTATTGCAAGAGGCGAAGAACTTTTTCTTGATTACGGTGACGAACATATTCATCATGTTGAGGCTGATTAGTTATATTATTCCTTTTACAGCTTTGCAATTTTCGATTTATCATACTTATCTTATTCTAGACTTTTAGCACACCTTTGACCTTCCATTAATACCTATCTAATTTCCCAAAGGTCTTCAACTAGTTCATTTTGTCCACAATTCAAAATTAAAAAACATGTATAAAGAACTTTTCATTGACTACAGTCCTGTTCATGTTCATCACGTTCAAAAAACTGGTTCTTTTATTCTTATTTTCCCTTCATTTATCTTAAGGTTGTCCCTTTTTATGTGCACTAAATTAGACACTTATCACTATAACTACAATCAGTAAAACAATATAAATGATTTCACTATACACTGTCAATTCCATGACAGCCTCCCATGGTACAAGTAATAATATATACGTTAGATTCTGAGAATATAACATTTACTTTATTACTTGCTACATGTTCCCAAATTGCAGCCTGTCATGTTACGGTACGATGACATGCTCTCATTTTGAGAATATAACATTCCAATAGCCAATTTGATACATTACAATGTAACCAACCAGACATTGCGATTACTGCAACACAACATGGACAATTCGTACAAATAATGCTTGAACAAATTACCCCAATCACCTACCCATACATGATCATGTATTGGTAGGTAGGGGTTATCACTGTGGAGACGGAGGAAACTGTAGTATAGGTGCCTCCGTTTCCATAGTGAGCTATATTGTAACGTAGCCTATTTCCTACCCTTCCACACTTGAAAAGCGCAGGGTAGGAAATTGTTTGCGTTTTTCCCTTCCCCAATTTGGGGAAGATAAAAACTAACAACTAATATCTAAATCTATCAAGTCATTCCAACAATTCATTCTACCCAAATACAAAAAAAATAGCCATTCACGACCCCGCGAGGGCCAGGAAGTCATTTTCTGCTTCACAACCTCTACAAGATCGCAAATGATTTCCTATATTTCCACACTTGGGGAAATCAAACACTAACAACTACATACGAAAAAGTAGATAATCGTTTACGAACCCGTGAGGGCCAGGGATACATGTTATGCTTCCCAACCTTCACAAGATCGCAAACGATTTCCCACCTTTCGACACTTAGATAAGAAAAAAAACTAACTACTAAAAAATTAGCAACAAATAACTAATAACGAAAATGATCTTTTACCTTTTCCCACTTTGTGAGGAAGGTAGTCACGAGAATACTTGGCATGGAAAGGAATGGAGGACAGAATTTCACGAGAACTGATGCAAAGATTCCCTTAAATAGGCATTTTTCAACCATTGGATGTACGTTAAATATTATTGTTATGAAAACCCATTCACCTCTTCAAATGTCGTAAAAGTAATCTCAACTAGTGAAAGGGTTTTTATAATTTTCCCAACGACGTGTTGACAACTTGAACATGTGCTATACATATCCAAGATGTCAACACGTCGATGGGTACTTGGAGTCATATCCTTATCAAATCCCTTCCATTTCTCATCGATTGCAATTGACCAATGTGCATCATTTATTTGAACGTTTCCATTACGTCATGTAGCGGACACGATACATTTAGAATCTCTCACGTAAATTTGAATGGCTCCCTTTCAGCTCTTCAATGTAGGCATTCATGACGTACAGTACTTGAATTGCTGGTTGCTTTCATGCATTCCTCTCTGATATTTTTGTATTGCTGGCGGTCATACACGCACTAGTGTAATCACCGTCTTCATAAAATTGGATTAAAAGGTGGTGACAGAAATGACCAAAATTGGGACCCACATTATTTTTTATGATTTTTTGTTCCAACTGCGCGTAACTACAAATCGCCGAGTGCCCGGCCTTCATAAAATTACCAGTTTTTGACAATATGAATGCCCAGGGAAAAACTACGATGTTTTAATGTCCAACATACGATTGGCTCAATGCGTGCTTTCATATGGCTGAAATTTACGAATGGTTCCCGTGTAGATCCACTCCCTTCCACCTCTTAAAAGTAGTCATTCATTCCCGGAAATACAGACGTACAGTAGGTTCGTAGGGAACTATATACACGTTTGAAATGCACACTTTCATTCGGTAATTGAATGATGAATCTGAATACATAGTCTTGGTGGGATGTACTTTATAGGTGACTGTATTTGATTTGATACATCCCATTTCGAACCACATAAGCCCCTGTTGTGTTTTCTCCCCTCCGTCCCTAAACATGCTACCGAACGTTATTTTTTCATCATTCTCATCTTCGTCTGGATCCGTGATCTCGTCGTCGTTCTCGTATTGTTTCGTCTTTGTCCTTACTCACATAGCGTATTACCGTCGTTGTTACAGCTGTGTCCTTTCGTTGCATATCATTGTCTCATCATATGCATATTATTGTTGCATGTTATCATCAACGTTTTATCTTCTCGTACATGACATATGGACGTCATTGCCGTAACCTTATCTTATAATTTACATCATCGTATTGTCACCTGCATATAGTCTCATTTTACGTGTATATTATTGTTGTATATCCTCGTCTTGTCACCGGCATCTTTATTGTTGTATATCTATCGTATTAATCCCGTCTACCTTTACTCGCATGATATTGTTCCATGTTATCGCCTCCATACCGTGCATCACGTCTGATATAATTGGAAAGTTTAATTCCTATCTCTCGTGTCGCTCCTCTACACACTCATCTACGAACATCCTGAGCTTCTTTATTTTTTTTGTTGTGGCCTCTCGTTTCTTCAGGTGGTATCACGCGAATAGTTGCTGTGTTATCGATCTATTTTGATCGATTCGACAAACAGGGCATCACAGATAGTATCCTGAAAGTCGCCCCCTTCATCCGCTTTCCTGTTACTTAGACATTTCACTTGATCATCCTTAGATCGTGAATCATAGAGCTCATCATCAATTGTTAGAGATTTATAGTTTGGTGTCAAAAAATATTCATAATCATTATAAGAGAAACTTTTTCAAACTGATTTAGTGGCACAGTACTATCACGTTGAGCTGACCAAGTAGATGAACATGAGTCACCTCTTCCAGTTGGTGAAAGTGCTTGTATATGTCTAATCATCGAATGATTCGAGAGGAAGGCGAGCGGTTTGTGTGACGTACAAAACCCCGGAGATCGAAAGGAATATAAAGATGATGATGATAATGATAGTTAATAGAAAGATGATGATGATGGTGGTGGTGGTTAATATGATGATGATGATGATGATGATGACGGAATGATGATAAAGAATGATGATATGCCGATATAAACGATGATGACGGAACGATGAAAAAGAATGATGATATGCTGAATATAAATGACGAAGACGGAACAGTGATAAAGAAAATGATATGTTAAACATAATTGATGATGATGAGAACGATGATATAAAGAATGATGAGGACATGTTGAATAATAAATCGACAATGAATGGAACTATGATATAAAGATGATGATGACAGGTTGAAATGACGGGAACGATAATATGAATATGATGATAATATGTTTTAGTAATGATGTATTTTAGTAAAAACAACGTTGATAAGAATGACGGTCTAAGATTAGAAGTGACGAAGTAGAATATGATAACGATGACGATAATATAATGTAAAGGATTATAAGGACGACGATAAGTCGATGATGGAGATGACGCATACGAGGACTCTGTCGATGAATAAAGTGAAAACATTGATGTTGGTAATAATAACATCTTGAGACGGCGACATGAAATGTCACAAACCAAACGTGGAAGTAAAAGCCGCGCGTAAAAGGCAAGAGTATAGCAGGCTATATACAGTGTCAAGGATGACAGCATTGCCACAGCAAATCCTGTACACTGTATTTATCAGGATAAAAATGACATATTTATTCAGATAGCGTTTTCAGATAGCGAATGATTTTTCCTTCCAACACACACAATACAGTATCGGAACGGAATGATTCAAATTGTCCAAATTGAGAGAACGATTATTTCCCACTCACACATTTCAAAAGGATTCTACGACACGTGTATCCACATTCTACGACTGGGTTCAAATTATACTTTACTTTGATATATATATCATTCTCAGACTCCGAAATGAAAGAAAACAATAAAAAGTTAGACATAAGAAAAACGCAAAGAACCAATTCGAAGCCGAATCAGCGATCGCTCCTAACCAGTAGATACAAACTGGAAAGAGGAAACTCAATCCGCGACAGGCACTGAGTTGATCAATCTCAACGGCAGGAGCAAATCGATCTCCACACCTCACATGTGTGCATCGATCGACCGGCTGCGATCTCAGAGCCGAGGGAGTCTATTAACGTAGCCTCCGACCAGGATGTCTGTATCGGTATCAGGTGTATCAGAACTAAGGTCAACCCCGCTGTCATTGCGACTGCAACAATACACTAATCATACATATCTGACATTTTACTCTAACCTCGCCGGCTTTAGACATAAACCAATAAACTTAGTAGTAGCCTTTTGGCTGCGGCCTGTTATTCGACAGTTCAAACTCTTTGCTAGAAAGACAAATTGACTCAGTCACCACCAATAGTAACTACTAGTACAAGAGAAAAAGCAACGAACAACCAGAAATGAACATCGGTCTGAATTCAGGGCATCCCGCCAAGCACACCCCTCACCTATCCACTTCTCAAATTGATAAGGACATAACATCCGCACTCGCAGCAGCCATCAATCTACTAATGAAAAAACCAGGGGGTAACTTCCAAGAGCCGCATTCTCCATCAACCCAAACGGTTTCAGCGTCAGCGTCATGCGGATCGGACGAATCTCCCATAAGTGAAGACTGAGATCGCTCAAGTCCCATAGGCTCCTCCACATCCTATGATCCCGACTCTTTCTCGACAACAGCATCCGACAAAGAGAAAAAGAAATATGCCGTGGAGATCCACTCAATGGGAGAAGAAATTCTAGATACTTATAGGGATTTAGAAATAAAAGGGGAGGAACTCTGGCTCGAATTTGTTTCAGCCTTCCGACCACATACTATAAAAGCATGGAGCCCACCCTTACTCACTAAATGGACCAAGTTCTTAAAAAGGCAAGATGTACAAGTAGAAGAAAAGAATAGAGCCGATAAGGCCCAGAAACTAATTGATCGATCATACCTTGAAGCTCATATTGGTACCACACCGGCCACACCACAAGGAAACCTCTCCACCCCAAAGCAAACGTCCCAGATCAAGGAAACCCAGGAGACCTCAACCAGAGCGATACCGACTCCAGATGTGAACCCCAGTCCTACAGCGGAGGCAAATGAAAGAAGGGGCCACTACGCCGACCCAAACAGTATCACGTCCATACCACTAACCATAAAACCGCCACTGAAAATGACCCTCTCTCTACCAGTGAAGGAGGAGAAGAGTGACGGAAATAACGAACTAGGCCGCCCATACGGTGAACCTCCGGACTACAACGACGACTCAGATGATAATGGGTCAGAAGGGACTAACAAGAAAGGTCGGAATCATAGGCCATCGGACCAGAATAATGATGGATTGAATCAGCAAGGGAGGATTCATGCAGATGAAAAGAGGCCCTTGGATATCAGCGGATTGATGCGGGCATTCGTCGTGACACCAACTTTTCTGGAGGATGGGATGAGGATCTAGATAACTTCAATAATATATATGATACCCTGTTCACGATGTGCGAGATCACGATCGAATATAAATTGAAGTCGGTGCCAGTAGTGCTAACTGGAGACGCCCTGACCTTTTACGCCAACAATGTGAGGGGTTGTGGCAATTTCGATCAGGCCATAGCATTCCTCCGCAATTGGCATAATATTGAGGACACAAAATCCCTTTTTGACTAAATGGCAGTCAATGACACTGTCCGAGGCCATGGTCTTAGAACCAACTGAATTTGAGGTGATGGTCTTTCGCAAGTTTGTTGCGAAATTAATGACTCCCAAAAACCAGTTGGATACAACATACCATACTGACCAATTCCTTAGAGACCTCCTCCTTGCAGCCATGGACATACCACCAATACAGTCAGCCATGCGAGACCGGATGCCCAGGACCAGCCAGCAGGCCGTCAACATAATTGCAAACCAATTAAACGACAAGCCTCGAACCGCTGGCACTAATTCCGCTTGTATGGTAGATGGTGAGGACGATGAGTTCCACTACTCGTTAGGCAAGTATTATTGGGTAGAGTCTATGCGTGCCACTAAGAAACCATGTACAAACCGATAACCATCCTCCATAACAACAAGCCCCCACGGCAAAATAAGAGACGTCTGAGTCCTGCTTGGATGATAGGAGTGAAGGGGTGCTTGGTATGTGGTAAAGATCATACTTCGAATACCCGCCACTAGAGAGAAAAATTGATTGCCGCCATCGAGAAGTTAAAATAGAAGCACCCCAGCGCGATTTTGACAGTGGAAGATATGGCATTCGTCATTAACCTCCTTAATACAGACTCGGAAGACGACCAGTTGGAGGATGATGATGACGACATATGGGTGGAGGATGAGATTGACGATTAGGGCACTAACCTGGCCTACATGACCCGCGAAGACGTAAGATCGACGCAGATGACGTTATCCAATAATGCCTGCCTTCATGGCAGAACATACGAGCAAGAAATATCCTCAGCATTATTGGCAATGGGCAACCAACTAAAAATCCACAGCGGTTCCCCATTCAATAGAGTGACCATTGATACCGCAGCAAACAGACGATCTGTAATGAGCAAACAACAGTACCATTCCTATGAACGAGAGTTCGGGAGAAGTATCAGCATCAGACCGCCAAAGTGGGGCCTGAAAAGGATCGGAGTAAAGACCAAGGTGATCGGAGACGCAACGATACAAATACCATTTAGAGAACTAAACCTCATTATAGACCTCGATTTCGCCATCTTGGACGAGGAAGCTCCATCATTACTCTCTAACCGCGATATTATTGAGAACGGCCTCGACATCGGCCTACAGGGTAGATATTTACACATCAGATCCTTGAGATAACTATTAACAATGGAAAATTACTTCTTGATATATAAATAGACGGCCGACACTATACCTTATGCCTGGTACAACGAGCAAGAAATTAGGAAAATCCACCGTGGGTTCAGCCATCCTTAGGTCAGAGCAACCCACCATCTATTGAAAAGAGCAACCCGCGGTAACTTGATAGAGGATATACTACGGTAACTCGGTAAGATTTCCAACTATTTAAAGGTGTGCAAGACAATCTCCGCACCCCGTAGTGTAGTAGACTTTTGGTTTTGGCCTGTTATTCGACAGTATATGTTGTTGAATGAATCTAAAGCGATGTAAACTAGGAAATTTTCAATCAAAACGTGATAAAACCTCAAGATCCCTCTCTAAACTCAATCCACATATTCCAGAAAACAAAAGAATAGAAATATATCGATAAATGTCTCGAATTTCGAATTCTTTCTGCTTCAAATTGTGCAAGGTGCACTGTGCCACTGTCAGTACCCGTTAAGCACCTTTTTCATTAGTTGTAATACTTCATTTCCAAATAAAACAACAACACCAACTTTTTTATCATCTGATCAGTTTGCTACCATCTCCTTTTCTAACTTTTCCAATGCTGATGCGCAAAACCGTCTCGCTCTATCCGTAATAACTATGCTGGTGAAGTCGTTTGCCATCATAATAGACTTCATCGGCTAAAATATCTTCCATCCGTTTTTAGGATATGTACAATCATTTTCATTTTTCTGCCAATTAGATGTTACACGGTCCCTGTTTCTCCCTCCATCCCTACCTCGACCTCTACTTCTACCCCTACTTCTACCCCTTGGACCTCGTGTAGCCATATCTTCCGTCGAAACAAGCCGATATAGAGCGGTTGTTGATGGCGTTTCATCTTCTACCCTTTCTTGTACTTGGTGGTCGTTACTAATTAATGATTAGAAGAGTGGTTGAAGAAAAAAGGGTGATTAATGCATCAATAAAAGTTTGTTCCAAAGAAGGACCGAGTGAGACCAGAATTTCCAATCAAATCTCAAGATTGAACTTAGAGATTCCACTTTGGGTGTTATTATATACACTTTAATTACTCCGGTAATGCGATATAAATACACTTATTTATTGTGCAGATATGATTATGTTTTTATCAGTATGGACACTTAAGTGTCCATATGAGGAAAATCGGAAAATCGCTAAAATGGGTTACGGACACTTAAGTGTCCGTACTGAGATTTAGGAATATTTCTACCATTTTTTCTATTTTACTTTTCTCCTTTTCTTCCTTTCGAGCATTTCCACACCGAGGTGGCCTAGAACAGACAGATACAGACATTCCTATTCCGTAGTTTGTTCTGTTTTCTGTTTGATTTTTTATCGTGGTACATATTTCAAATTCACTGCTCCTTTTTTCACAATACCCTTTTTCGGTACTCGTTTCTTAATTCTAGGTATATACACAAGTTTTGATAAATGGTTTTTTATTCGCGACTCCCGTAGGTGTCATCTAAAAAATCTACAATTCGGAATCGTAGATTCTTTAGATGACACCTACGTGTCACATTCAACTTTTCCAGTTCGTACAGATATTTCTATTCCAATTTATTCCTTTTAATACAGTTTACTATGAATGTACACTACATACATTATTTATCTATTGTACTTTTTGGTGCCGTGTTACCCCTCCGGATATCCACCTATCGCAGTTATTGGGGACGGTAAACTACGAAAAACCTACACAACATGAAATTGTTTTTGAATGTGTCATACAAATAATCTACAAATAGTGAAGGGGACATGAACGTGTCATACATGCAATCAAAAAATTGTGTAGAGAATGTCAATGTGCCATACAAACAATTTACAAATATTGTATGGGCCATGAATGTCCCCTACAAATAATCTACAAATTGTGCAGGGCCCACGAATGTGTCATACAAAAAATCTACAGATACTGTATATTGCTCAAATATATACTGGCATTACCTTCCAATCAATGAACTGTATAGTGTATTTGGGGATTGGATCCAACTGTGCCATTTGAATTGGGTAATTTTATTTCCGGAAACACAGACGTGGATCATATTGTTGAGGATATTCAAACTTTCGGTAACATAAGCATTTTGGACGCATCTCCTCATAAAAATTTTATTGTGTTGATTAAGCAGTCTTATAGGTCAACTTCAAAAAGTCTCGAAACATGTATGGATGAACGATCAATACCATGGCTTCAACTTTGTGCAAGTTGAGACATAGTCACAATACAGAACGGGTCTTTACCACTGCATCTCCTTCACAGAATTCTACACGACCTCCACACCTTGTACAGGACAGATTTTTCTTACCATTGCAACAGTTCCATTGTGTTTTCACAAACAAATTTACTGTAATAGAGTCTACAGAAAAATAGTTACAGCAATTTATCAATTACCTACACCCTGATGGCCTCCAAGTATTCATTTCTCTAGTTCGAACCTTGCTTTCGCAGGCACAGGACTCACCATCGGATACATACACCGTGTTTATACTACGACACTTCTTGATTACGACAAAGAAGATAATTTATTCAACTACATACCTGTCCCTCCATATTGTCAGCAGAAACAGGAAATATTCTCGGTAACAGAGTTTGAATAAACGAAAAGTTTCATAATAATCAATACTTCAGATAATTCAACAGATCAATTATACTTTTCAAAACGTTCTATTACTATTCCATCTAAAACTACCAGTAACAGAGCATTTCTGGCAGCATGCATTTTACCAGTTCATGGAATGTACTAAACCACTCAATTCAATTGACGAGCATTTAAAATTTGTATGCTTTCGGTGGGCAACAAAAGATCTTCTTGATTATTATTTGTAATATACACAATACAATGGAAATATTCTAATCATTGAAACAGGTGCATGGTTCGACATCGTACCATTCGAGACAATAGAATCATCAGTACATGTTGTACGCTCACATTTCTGCATTGTGCTATTTACTTTCTATCCATGCCTGAAATGAACATAAATTTTTTTCTTAATCATAAATTTTTCTTCGTGCTAAATCACCAATTTTCCAGTTTGACGCCTTAGCAGAGTTTCATGACGATTCATGAAACTTTGGACACAAAAACCTGACATCATATCAATAAGCCTTTTCCCTCCCATATCCGATATCATTGTATTTCTAACGATAACTTCAATGATTAAACGTTTTTGACATCGGACATAACCTATTTTTGACACTTTCATGTCCAAGTTTTGGAGACGGTCCAATTCAATTATAATATTAATCTATATATTACTGCTAATCTTCACGTTTTAGACCTCGTTCAGCACGCCCCGTTTTTGGAACATTTATCTTTCCAGGCCCGAGACAGAATTCTGTCTCGGGGCTTGGAAAGATAAATGTTATAAACGAAAAACGTTCGTAAATGTGATTGTAAATTTCTTAAGAAACATACTTACAGTCACATTTCCGAACGTCCGTGCGAAGAGATTGCCAGTCTCGTAGCTTCAGTGAAGCTGAAAAACTGTCTTTGTCTTCCCATAGTCGCTTCGCACACAACAAATTAGAGGAATTTCCAAAATGGAAATACTGTGGAAACAATTGAATAGTCTTTCGCTGAATTTGTCTGTCCATGATGGCTTTGGATATTTCATCAATCGTTCCTCAAACGATCGTAGGATTTTCAACAAGTGACAGAATAATTAAATTCTCAATTCTTTTGGTCGTGATTATCGTTTTTCGTAGAAGAACAAATTAGCCGTCCAATATTTACATTTTCGAAAAGTCTCTACATTCCATTTCTTTCCAGTAAGGACGTTTCTGGTTGATCAGAAGGTTTTTAGGGTGCGTTATCAATATAATTGGTGTGGTGGATACTGGCATTTAAATGCATGAACATGAAAATAATTGCTATGAGCGGATGTTTCTCAAGCTTCTTCTTACTACTTCATTTATAGTTTCAATTAACTTGAATGAAAGACAAGCCTTTTTGAAAATACCAATAATGTTGACAAAGTACGGTTCCATGTTCTCGAATATATTTGGAAATTTATGTGATTCGATAATGTTGGTAACATTATTAGAACTTTCAGTGTACAAGTGAGTATCAAGTATCATTAAAATCTTTCTGGGGGAAATGCGTAAAATGCGTTAGTTAGATTGGTTGGATTTGGTTTTAACACATTAAGGACGGCGAGGTGTATGTCAGCTCATATGTCAGGTGAAGGAAAACATTGACTCAGCGGAAAACAATCATAAAATTTATGACATATTTAGAAATTATCGGTCATGATAAGTAAATGAAAATATGAAAAATGCTTCCATTGACACAATTTTGAACTTAATTTTGTTCTGAAAAATTATGAAACGGCAATAATTTCAAAAATTCGAAAACGGAGAGGTAGATAGTGCCATGAGCATGATGTGCAAGTTATATTCGTAAAACATGGGACACCGTGAGTACATGATGAGAAAAAACTATTTCATGGAAATAATCTCGGAAATTACTCATCTTACCTGCAAAATCAGGTAGGAAAATTCCAAAAAATGACAATACTCATTGCCAAAAATGATGAAATCGTCGACGGAGAATATGATGGTGTTTCTGAAGATACTTGGGAAGATAATCACGCTGTTCGTACAGCTTCACAGTCGTATGGAAGAACAGAAGAAATGTCTCTGATGATTAATTAAACCCGATAACGCAACGAACAGCGATTTCTGTGGTACCTGGAAGGTAGTTGGAGGTTTTGGTAGTGCTTCAATGTCAGATGGAGTAACGTCTGTGTTTACGGAGCTGGATGCCTACATTCAAAAGGCGTAGTTTTGGGGTGGATGTGACATCTACTGGGCCATGCAAATTTTGGGGGTCCGTGTAGGTTA
>JAULBU010050893.1:0-12844 GCA_032358235.1 Odonthalia washingtoniensis | reverse complement strand
CTTACGCTCCTTACTCACTCCTGCTACATTGACTACACTACCCCAAATACACGTGGCTGTATTCAACCACCTGGCGCTATTTGCCATCGCCCTCGAATACAATCGCTTCGCCAATCCCAGTGTCCTCCAACACAATTACCCGAACCAGGCCAAACGTAGAAAACGTGGCAAAACGTGGCAAAATGTGTGACAAAACGTGATGGAACGCGACAAATCGTGACAAAACGTGACCAAAACAACAGAAGGTGCTGACATCGAATTTGAGGTCGAATACGTCCACTTGTAGCGATCAATTGCACTAGACCAGCCCATCATCAAGAGTGAGGTGCGATACGCCATCCAGAATGGCCGACCAATTTGAATAACGTGAGCGCCTCCCCGGCTAATGGACGATCAGCTGCCTAACCGAATAAAATTTCGTCAGTTTTACAATCCGCTTTCAATCTAAATCGTCCGTTCATTCGTCGTATTCCGAGTTCGTGGTTTTCTATTTTAGCTCCATAACTGCCGCGATGGCAGATGAGACCGTTCTAATTCCTCCAACTTCTGAAGTCTCAACCGTAACGGACGACATTCAACAATCGACATCCGGACCTTCTGCCTTCGCCGAAGAAACATCCCCAACAGATCCAACCGCTCCAACAGTGTCAGTAATGCGCCCTGAGATGAATCTGGGTATGGATTCGCGCACGTCGAGTGCGGCTGATGAAGTTAATTCAACAGTATCTAACCCCCTGCGGATGGAACATCCACGACTCCTCCGGAAGATGCGAGAAGACAGCCCAGTTTCCTTGCTGGTAAGAATAAGCAATACCCCGCATTGGTTGCTTTGACGATACAGGACCCTTCTATGATCCCGAAGTAATCGACCGTAGCCATGTTATGACATGGAAGCTGTGCAGTATGAGACCATCGTACCTCGTTATGTCCACGAGGGCTTTCTTCTAGGTGGTATACCGTTAAGCGCGATGGGAAGGAATCCTGGAGTCGCCAGTATTGTTGTTATGACGATTACTTGCGCATAGGGTATGGTAGGACCGTGGCAGGTGCACGTATTGACTTTGAAAAATCTGTACATGCCGGTTGGAACAATTTCTGACTTTCACTCCCGTTTCCGCGAATCTTGGCGTTGATCTATTCCTCTATCACGCCAACTTGGAGCGATAGAAGAATCAACTACCACACAGTCTATATTATCCACATACTCAATCTCACCTTTGAAGGGTGAGATGGAGTATGTGGATATTATAGACTGTATGAAACCTGAGATGCTGGAAGGATGTCGTGGCCAGCTAATGGCGTCCAAAGATGCAATATTGTTCACCAAGCCGTCGGCCAATGCGGAATTTCGTTACTTCCGGAAAAATTTTCCGGACTAGAAAGTCTAGGTTCGTGATGAGCGTCGATTCATGTCAACGTATGGAATGGCCGTACCGTATCAGTGCGTCACGCATCACCACCTTAGCCCCAACTCACACGCGAATGGTTGGGTTAAGTTGATCAAGAACTGGGGCCGTTTTGAGGTTTCCAGCGGTTGTTTTGTCGAGCTCCCGCCATGTTTTTTGTATGTCTGGACCGAGATGAATAACTATCCCAACAGCGGTTAGTGAGTTGTGGTTTACACCGAAATGATGGCTAAGACTTCCGCGTTCCTTCTTCAGGAAGCGTATGATATCTACCTGCTCTTGGCCGTATTTTTTCACACAATTTGTTTCAGTTGTGAGATGGATTTGCTTCCAATACTGGGTAACCAGGCGAACATTGAAGAGTATCTCGGTATGTTGCTTGTCATCGAAAAGACCAATTTAGCTAGTCTTTCTTCAACGTGGAGATAACGGGGTGAGAAGGGTGATGACAGTTCTCCAGGCCGTAATGGTCCAGGAGCAGATTGAATGTATTATGATCCCGTTGCGCGTCGTGTGATTAGTGAAGCTGAAGTACGGCGTCTAGCCACGCGTACAAGACCTCCCATTCCGGATGTTCATCCGGTTAGATTTAACTTTGACATGTACCCTGATGGGTGGGTTGACGACAGCGTCGGTAAAAAACATGATGGTGATGTTCAGGATATCGATGCAGGTGTTGGTACCTGGGAATATGACGATGCCGATAGGGGGGGATTGGAACCTTTGCTTGTTGCCACTTACCAGTATGGAGGCGGTGCTCCATCTGTTGTGAATTATCCGGCACGTGCGGCAGTTGCTCCTCTAACATCTTCGACGGTTGTTGAACATGGTACTCCTTCCGATTCTGACGTAGTCCGTCAGTTTCTTCGTGAAGTTGCTGTGGACGACCGCCATCTTACGGGCGGTTGTCTCGAATTACGCGGAAAAAGTTTCTGAGCGGTACTGAGTGCCGTGTCGTTGTTCGTTAATGCCCTCGGTTTGTTATGGTTTAGCTGGTGCCTGCTCCTTGAGAGGAAATAAAATTGTTTGTTTTCTGTTATTGCGAAAAGGGCTAGCCGCCACCACCTTCGAATGGGGTGGGCATTTTTGAGTCCCTCCATCGTGCGATGTTTTTTCAGCTGACTCCGTCGAGGAGGTTAGGGACGAAAGCTGATGGGCACGGTGGTGGTGTATGCCGGTACGTACATGTACAGGGAGGCTTCTAGTGTGTACAAAGATGCGAGGAATGTGGTGAGATGGCGACGTATTCGTAATTTACACGGATGTTTGACGACGTTGATCAGTTGTGCTTACCGGAATAGTTCGTTTGTGTCGTTGACGGCCTCGTTGGAGAGGTAAGATGTTGATCGCGTACCCGATACACCGTACCATGCGGTACGGGGTATCGGGTACGCGATGTTTTTGTATTGTTAACAATTTTTCATAGTTGGTAATGACTTGCTCCATTTCAGAGAATTGTAATTGCAACTTCAGAGCAATGTGGTTGGGTTCGTAACGTTGATTATAAATCAATGGCTGTGATGTCTGATCGTTGCGTCTGTTAGAGGTCCACCCCACGTGGTTGGGTGTTACTGAACGTTCGCCAAAGTTGATGTATCCTGGTCTAACTGTATTTGGTACAAGTTTGTCTCTTCCTTCGCCAATGTCGATGGCAGGTCGTTTGTGTTCACGGACTCGTCCATGGAAAGCATGTTGAGTTCGACCGACTGTTGATGGTCCGAAAGTTCTTCCGCGAAGTGTACCTAGCATGTTGGTTTCGATCCCCGAGTAAATAATGCTGAACTCCGAGTTCCAACTCGTTGTTCTCTGTACGCGTTTTCTTGGTCCTGAGCGTACTGGACCAGGTGATCGAATGTTCATTCGTGACGGGGTTCACTTCTTCGGAAGCACGAAAATGGTTCGAGATGTCGGGGCCAATCCGTCCACGAAGAACGTCATCTTGTCTAACTCGTCATGAAGATTCTTGCAACGGTAAGCTGCGTCATTTAACCTGGACGAAAAGTCTTTCTTGGTTTCGTTAGTCAGCTGCCGCGTTCCACGTAATGAATTCAACGATTCGCATATAGCTGCGGTCGTGGCGTACGCCCTTAATAACGATTGGAGGGCTTCTGGCCAACAGGTTACTCCCCGGAGCGTGCTCCATTTCTTGTCGATCTAAACTTTTTCGCGACCTTCCCCGTAAGGAACAGAAGAAGGGACACCTATGCCTTTTCCTCGGTTAGCCCTAGTATGTCACATTCTGGTTAACCCAGTCCCTGATCCACTTCACAAGACTAGCAATACCAATACTAATATCATCTCTACAGTGCAGCATCCGCAACTCCTCTACACGTATACCATAATATATAACTAGGCACCCACCTACTATACTGTACATGGTCACCTACGATACAGTAGACAGTTAGGTCGATGCTACTCTAAGATATTATATCTACACGTGAGCATCCTAGGTTTACAACCTAAGCTTCCGCCGAAAAACACGGATCAGTATCTTAGTTTTGCTCTTGTCATTCTTCTCCTCTACAAGAATGCGACCAGCACCATTCATCTCTCCCTCTCTCTTCCTTTTCCCTCACTTTACTTTTCTACAATAAACTCTGTTTACTGTCGTAACCGTATGGGTATTCGTCCTCAGACACTCTAAAGTCACCCGCATTCTTATTGATACGAATTACTAGTCTGTGTTATTAGCGAAGTTCCCTTGCCCCGTTCTCTGACCTTCCTTCGCGCTCCCCTTTCTCCCTCAATCACCGTCATTCTCCCAGTTTTGCACAACCTCGTTAAGCGCATACCAACTGCAACTCGCCTCTCTACAGTGCCAATCATCATCCACACTTCACGCATACAGTACCCGATCCGCTTACGTGTCAGATCCCGGTAACTGCATCCACCGCTGTCTACGATCCTAGCGTTCCCGGCATCGCCTGAAATCCACATATAAAAAAGTACGAGAATACACTACTCAATTCCCACGTTTCTGTATTCCGACCACCTGGTACTAATTGTATTCACCAAGAATAACAGCCGTCTCGCCAATACCAGTGTCTTTCGACAATTCAGATTCGCGACCAGGTAGACGAGCATTGAACGAATTGAAAAAAACAAAAAAACAGAAAAAAACAAAGATTCACAGTCTCAGAATCATAATAAGCCCAACTAACCAACATCAAATTAGCACCACAACACACTCAAAGTGACATCAAAATCCGACAATACTCAACTCGACAACAACTCCTATAAAGTTAATTTTTGTTATTAAACCGTCAACAACGTAAAATTACAGATAAGATCAAAGTTCAGACAACAAAACCCCGAGGCTAATCAATACCCATCCAACGGAGATGGATCTGGTACCGCAAGACGAGATTACACCTTCATCCATTCCTCGCCCACCTATCTCCTGCTCCGGCTGCTCGCAATATTTTTACGACGGAACGCATCAAACGCTACAAGCCATGCTTCCATCGGACAGAGATCATCCGCGAGCAGACACCGCTGACGACTGAAGTACTGGAAGCTTCTAATTCTTACTCTGTAACTACTCAATCTTGGGCAACAGAATCGAGGACATTCCGGGGGATCGCGTAGGGCTTCTTCGAAAATTTAAATACCGGCTCCCAGCCGATAAAAACCTCTTCACAGATGCTTACTTCAGTATGTCCCTCGCGCCTGTCGGTCTGTTGGAAGACATTTCTGAAATATATCAGCTCCCGGACCTTACACTAATCACGACCCCTCCAATACAGATAATTGACGTCGATGTGAGTAATGAATCACTTATCACACTCCTCTGGCTGCGAAGCATCAAGCAACGAACTCGCGCAGACCTCCAAATGATCGTCTAAGAATTCTTACGCAACCGCCGCATCAGCCCCAGATCAACTCCCCAGCCTAATTTGTCCGTTTAGGCCTTAGACAAGCCATCAGCACACCCCCAGAAAAATATACCCACGGTAATCTCAACACCCGCCCGAGCACCCGAAACTGTACAAGTGCCTATCACTCCACCAACCCTCCAACAGCCACCACCACCACTAAATGAGACCATCGCCCTATGGGAATACGTGGGAACCAACCGCCCATGTCTGCACCGCAACCTGAACAAGACCGCACAACCTCATCTGATACAGCACCTATTCAACAGATGAATGCGGGTCAAATCTCTCTATCTTTAGCCTCAAATTTCAAGGACAAAACCTTCTCAAGCGAAGTAAATGAGATTGTCACAAATACTATACCCGATTATTTGATGTTCTCAGCTCAGCTCAATCTGTCAGACGCCATAAGGGCCCTCTTCTTCGTTAATATATTCAAGGAACCAGCTCGCACCTTTTATTCATTCGACTACCTACCATCAATTTCCTACTCAATAATTGCATCAATCATGATTGAAGAGTTCGATTCGGCAGATAGGCAAAAAGAAGTCCAGATCCGCCTTGACCGACTCTATCTACAAACTTTTATAGATTGAAAAAGAAGCAACTGATGAAGGAGTAGCCCTATCAAAGATTGCATTTATATCAACAAACTAAATGGAAAGTGTATCGCTATTTATCACAATGATACTTACAAGCTCAAGGTCCTATCCTCCGCCGTCGCCTCATTTGAGTGGGATAAGATTTCAAGAACAAACGTAATTAGTGGAAACCATATGTTTCAAAATTTCAAGACTGCCCTTGCCCACTCAATTGCCCTAGAAAAAGAAACCTGTCGAGCAAAGTAACCACTCCAGACTCATCGAAACTTACCCTTTTCAGCCAATATGCAAACAAACCCAACCCACGGCGTGGATTCAAACCATACATGAATAGAGGAAACAACAACTGATCAAACAACAACCATCGACAGCCTCCTTCTTTCAACAACCAGAACTTTCAGTTCCGAAATAACAGGCCACCGAAAAACTCAGCCAGTCAACCACGCCGAACTTCATGTAACAGATGCGGTTTCTCACCATGGTCGTCATAACATCGATGCTCGCCCGGTGAATCAAAGAGCTACATCTCGAGTAGACTAAGAAATGGTGAGAAATCGGTCTACATTCTGTCGGACATGATTGACGGACATGAGAAAGACTCGATTGATTCTAATTTTACCACCACGGACCCCTTAGATAACGAGAAATTTGACATCCCCGATGAAGAAGCCGAAATATTTAATCTACGGGTTTTAGGAGAGTTAGACAGTGAACAAGATGGCGAACGATGCCAACAACGATTTGGATAAAACAGTCGTAACGACTCACCCTAAACGAATCTTATATACCTTCTACTGCCCCGACAAGTTAACAACGCAAGACTCAAAATTCCGTTCACAGCCTTCATCGAACATGCCAATCAGCCAGAATAATGTCATCAACTGCAGCAATGTAAACCTATCCACCACAAATGCGCACCCGAACAATATACTCCATCCTTTCTTCTGTAGGGATAGTGGAGCACCAAGAAGCGTAATTGGATCGTCAAAGTTACACAAGATTAACAGCTACTTCAAATTAAATCCCCGCTCACACCATCCAAACTTTCATTCCGCTTTGGTGACAGAATTTATTCTTCAAAAGGAAACGAGTCATTCCTCCTGGTAACGCCGGCGAAAAACCCAAAATCGCGATTGCGCTAGATGTCGTCGATGTAAACGTCCCTCTCCTCATCGGCCTTGACATCGTCGATCGTCATTCCTTGATGATCAACAATGTCAACAACAAACTAGCACGACGTTGGCAATTGATATCGAAAAACCAGGTTTACTTTTTGAAGGAATGGTTCGTCCTCATTTTCAGAAGCGAATCATCTCATCTACACACCCTTCTCACTCCCAACGAAACCATTCAAACGAGCTTTTCAACCAGCGAATTAAAACCACTTCATAGTTCGTTCTTCCATACAACACCTGCCAAACTTTTCAACCTCTTACGGCGCACCAACCCTTCAGACACCGACCAAACCACGCTTATCATTCTGAACGAGATACGCTCGAAGTGGGGCCCGTGTCAAAAAGTGAGCTCTGCCCCACTCCGGTCTCGCGTCTCGTTTGGATCCGATAGCTCTGGGTTCAACGAGCGTATCTTTATGGATGTTTGCATATGACTCTGAACAAGAAGAAACATGCAATCCTGTACGTTATAGACGAAGTAACCCACTTTAGTGCGGCATCCCGTCTCAATAATATGGAAACTCGAACGATTTGGCACGCTTTGAGCAAGAACGGGACGGAAATATACACTGGTCTACCAAATAGGATAATAGTAGACCAGGGAAGCAATTTTGGTGATTATTTTTTTCGAATTGCGTCACTTGAAGATATCAAGGTGGAGAAAACGGGAATGTGGCGCACAACTGTGTGAACATCTGCGAAAGGTTTCACGAACCTCTTCGTACAACGGTCCGCAAATTGATTATGGACCACCCCAAAACGGGCTTTGAACTGCTCCTTGTCCTTGCAGTAAGACCATGAACAACACTGCGGGCCCAGATGGATTGGTCCCCTCTGCTTTTCATTTTTGTGAATTTCCAAGAATAAGTATCCCAGCTGAGTATGAAAAGCGACTCACAACTGATGAACGCGGTGGAGTTGCGCTGATTGTCCGAACAGAGATGGAGGCGATTATGGATAAGATGCGTATTAAAAGAGCTCTGCGAAACAACGTACCGAAAGCCACCGGTCAAGTCTACGAACCTGGTGACAAAATTTTGGTATGGAGAGAAAAATGGCACTCGCAGAAAAATGGTGAATACCTTGGACCTTTCGAAGTGTCATCATGAGATAGAACAGCAAAAGTCGTCTTTATCTACGATCTACCAGGCAAAAAGCCCCGACCTTACTCTATCACTCAAATCAAGCACTACGTCTCACCAAGCTCTTTATCAACCGCATTCATGAAAGAAATCAACTCGACTTTCAATAACTACCGTTCACAGATCTTTCAAGAGGATGTTTTCCTCACAGAAATAATTCCTCCTAAAGACCTCCGCAGGAAAACACCAGAAATGCTACGAGCGCGACAGGAAGAGATAAGTAACCTCATAAAGCTCAAACCCTACTGAGTAATCCTACGCCAAGAGATCCACCAAGATGCGAACATTTTACCAGGACGATTTGTGCTCACTTTAAAATCAACAGCTGATGGATCGATAATCCACAAGGCGAGTTTTGTTATAAGGGGTCACCGTGATAAGTTAAAGAACTTCATGGTGCATTACTCCCGAAACCTGGAACCCGAATCGATCCGCCTCCTGCTCGCACTCGCTTCGATCCATGGCTTCAAAGTTTGGATTTCAGACGTGACCCAGGCGTATTTGAAATCGGAAATACCCCTGGCACGTGACTTATTCCTCCACTCGAAAATTCCCGAACTCAACTTATCACCAGATCAATGTCTGCAGATTCTGCAACCGCTGTACGGGTTATCAGAATCTGGTGACTTATGATTTGAAAACCTTCTGCGTCATCACATTGAAGATCTACAGATGAGTCAACTTCGATCGGACCCCTCATTCAATTTCAAGATTATGAACGGAAGCCTAACTGGTCTCTCTGGCACTTATATAGTCGACATTTTAAGAGCTGGCAACGACGACTTCAAAATAATTTCAATGCAAACCGAAAAAGGATTTGATATGAAACCGCCTTCTACTGTACCCGGCGACTTTTCAAGAATCCGTCTTCAAATCAACTACGATTCTACTATTCAAAAATCTCAGCGACATTACTTGCAAAAAGCTGAAACCCTGGACTCGGACGACACTTTAAAATACATTAGATAAATGCATATGCGGCTCGCTTGGCTCTCGCATATGCGCCCGGACTGTCTCTTTGAAATCTCAACTTTAGCCCAGATCACAGAATCAACATTTACAACTACTCCATCAACATTCATCCAGCAACTCAACAGAGCAATTCGCTACTAACTACGCTACAATGTAACTATTTCATTCCCATGCCCCGACTTACCATTATTAAACGTTATCGGCTACAGCGACGAATCATTTGGTAACAACCTTGACCTATCTTTGCAACTCGGCTACATCATGTTTTATCAGTCGCAAATTCAAACGTTATACCGATAAAGTTTAAGTCATGCAAGGTGAAGCGTCTGTGTCGTTCCGTAATGACGGTAGAAGTCGTCGCCTTTTCAGACCTCTTCGACAGCTCGTTCACCCTCACCGCAGAGCTCAGCACCTTTCTCAACCGCGATGTCCAGCTTACTCGCCTTACTGATTCCAAATCCCTATTTGATATAATATCAGAGGGATAGAGCACTTCAGAGAAGCGCTTGATACTGGACGTCGCAGCTGCCCGCGGGGGTTTCAAACGCCGCTACATATCCAACATTGGACTTTGACGTTCGGAATCGAACATCGCTGACAGTTTAACAAAACCGATGCCCTAAGAAAAGTTGCGTAACATCCTTTCAACGTCTTCGAATACTTCTAATCCTATTCAATGGATCATCAGACATCAGAACGACAACCTTCCCTAGTTTCTATCTTCCCACATGTTCCTTTTCCTTTTTCTCTTTTCACCTTTTCTACGTTTTCACCATCTTACTTCACCTTCCTACTCTCCAATATGGTAATTTTAATAAAACTCTTAAGATGATGATTTAAAAAAATAAATAACCTCTAAAACCATGAACAACATGGTAAAAATTACGCTCTTAGGCTCCTAACAACATCTTTTCATGATGATAAAACCCATCAACTCTAAAACCATGAACAACATTGTAATATGCTTACACTCTTAAGCTCATGAACATCATGTTTCTAACAATTATATTAGAATCTCAAGCTCATGAACAACATGATGATAACAATAATAGTAAGAAATCTTAAGCTCATAAACATGATAATAAAATAATAATAATAATCCTAAAGCTCATGAAAATCATGTTAAAAAAAGAACGAACAAGTGATACTCTTCCTTAAGTTACTGAAAACTACAAAAAACATACTAGTGTTTACTTCATCCTTATATCTTGATTTAATAAATACTGGTATAGTTTCTTTTCACCTTCAATCTTGCCTAATTCAACTCCAGATTTCCCTTTGATCCTTCATCCAATATGCATTCATTGCGTACATTCTCCTGAAACTTACGATTATAAGACCTACATCCAACTTGTTCCTAAATCCAGCTATACATCTTATAATAAAATGTATACGATACTCGGTAATATAAAAAAAGACAAAACACCCGTAATACACTTATTGTTACAAAATAAATACGTAACAATAATATCATATTAATTATGATACCAGATGCTCTTCTTCCAACATAATTCTTCAGAACAAATTATAACTAAAATTCATTCTTATATCTTGGTTTACCTAAGGGAATTGGAACAAATTAAACGTATCACGACGGTATGATAAATTATCGTATCACACCGGCATACGAATTTACTTCACTCTGTCATGCTACTATCAACAGCGAATGGGTGAACTGATTAACCTAGCCCCTGATCCACTTCACAAGACTAGCAATACCAATACTAATATCATCTCTACAGTGCAGCATCCGCAACTCCTCTACACGTATACCATAATATATAACTAGGCACCCACCTACTATACTGTACATGGTCACCTACGATACAGTAGACAGTTAGGTCGATGCTACTCTAAGATATTATATCTACACGTGAGCATCCTAGGTTTACAACCTAAGCTTCCGCCGAAAAACACGGATCAGTATCTTAGTTTTGCTCTTGTCATTCTTCTCCTCTACAAGAATGCGACCAGCACCATTCATCTCTCCCTCTCTCTTCCTTTTCCCTCACTTTACTTTTCTACAATAAACTCTGTTTACTGTCGTAACCGTATGGGTATTCGTCCTCAGACACTCTAAAGTCACCCGCATTCTTATTGATACGAATTACTAGTCTGTGTTATTAGCGAAGTTCCCTTGCCCCGTTCTCTGACCTTCCTTCGCGCTCCCCTTTCTCCCTCAATCACCGTCATTCTCCCAGTTTTGCACAACCTCGTTAAGCGCATACCAACTGCAACTCGCCTCTCTACAGTGCCAATCATCATCCACACTTCACGCATACAGTACCCGATCCGCTTACGTGTCAGATCCCGGTAACTGCATCCACCGCTGTCTACGATCCTAGCGTTCCCGGCATCGCCTGAAATCCACATATAAAAAAGTACGAGAATACACTACTCAATTCCCACGTTGCTGTATTCCGACCACCTGGTACTAATTGTATTCACAAAAAATAACATCTGTCTCGCCAATACCAGTGTCCTTCGACACATTCTTCCACCATCCTGGAAAGGAAGTCGAATACCATTATGGTATCTTCTCCTGAAAATCGGTGCTTTTTCATGGTTAATTACAGTCTTTCAAGGAGTCTGGGTAGCTCACCAGTGGATGCACTGTCTCGGTCTACGCCTGTTCTGGATAAACGATAGTATAGGTACGACATCAACCGGTCGAAGGCCGGGTTTGATGGTTTAAACGAGGTCAGTCCTCGGTTCTCAGGGTCCTTCTCACATTCAAAGAACGGTACGGTAAGATCGATAATATCCAAGCCAAAGCCTGTCGTTTCGTTGTATTCTTCTGACTATTAAGAGTCGTATTTGAACATGCGTAGCCATCCTGCTGACGGGTTTGAACCGTGCGATCGTGACGCGCGAGATCCATTCTTTCTTGTTTGGCGTGATGTATCACGATGTACCACTGAAGCCCGTTGAGACGGTAATAGTAGACGCTGAGGTGCGTCTTCCTGGTCCAGTGCGATATAAAAACCTTCGTTGTCTTTAATTTTTTTTCGAGTTCTACCTCGAAATTTGAGTTTTTTTTCATGATGTACCGTGCTCCAAGAGCACGTTGATGTCCGAAGATAATAATTTTACGGCTTCAGTGATGGACTCTGTTGGAGATTGTACCTTTTCTT
This sequence comes from Odonthalia washingtoniensis, assembly GCA_032358235.1. Lineage (NCBI taxonomy): Eukaryota > Rhodophyta > Florideophyceae > Ceramiales > Rhodomelaceae > Odonthalia > Odonthalia washingtoniensis. The sequence continues at coordinate 538 of JAULBU010050893.1, read as the reverse complement.
CTAGGGATTGTTTAATAGCCGTAAGCTCGTTGTGGGGGTTCTTAACTTCGTCCTCGAATTCGAGCTCACGGCTGAGTTCCTATTCCAAACGTGTTGTCAAGTCCGTTACTAGTTGTTTGATTTCAGCAGATTGTTCACCGCATATGCTTTCTATAGCTACCTCATCATTGAGTTGAATACAGAACCGGGCGGGATTGTACACAGAACCGATTTCGGATGCTGCACGAGATGCGTTACACGAACCCGCGGCCTATCTGCCAGTCACCAACCTTTTTCTTCTCGATCCGGACTTCGGAATTCCCATTGGTTGATTTTTGTTCATTATTAATATGTTGATCTATTACCACCTTTTGATTCAAGGCTGGGAGACCAGATTTAGTGCAATGAACCGGCACTAAAGGTGTTCATGACCTCTTTATACAGTAGCCCGTGTCGATATGCACTCCACCAAAGGAGTGGAAAGAGATTGAGAATCGGGGTGGCGTCCCGCCGATTGATTGGTGTAGTTGTATTATGCTAACGGCGGCTATCACCGGAG